>VOQJ01007094.1:32792-54005 GCA_015052665.1 Apistogramma diplotaenia
AAAAAAAAAAAAGAGAGGGGAGGGGGGGGGGGGGGGGAAAAAAAAAAAGGAAAAGGAAAAGAAAAAAAAGTGAGCCAAATATAAACCAGATTAGCAAAAAAAAAAAAAGGAAAAAAAAGAAAATGTTTTTCACGCATGTAGACATTTCTCTGAGTTTCTTACCTGGGAGACAAACTCTGGTGACTGGAGGCTGTGTTGTTGCTGCAGGAGATCGCCTGGAAGGACAAAAGCAGGGCTTTTTTAAGGGCTTTGATTGCACTACTGATGCTTTATGTCTTGATAGAAATGATTTTATTATCAGGTTTTAAAAGCACTGCCTACAGTTTCACATACAGTACAGCCGTGCGATAAAGAGACTGTGCAGTCCTCTGGGAAAACTAAGCAGCCTGTGATTCAGTAGCTTGTAGAACCACCATTAGCGGCAATAACCTCATCACTCTCGTATTGTTGTGGAGCAGCTTTGGCCCGCTCTTCTTTACAGTCGGCTCATTGAGGTTTGTGGGCATTCGTTTATGCACAGCTCTCTAAAGTTCCCACCGCAGCATTTCTGTCAGGTTTATTCTGGACTTTGGGTCATTGCAATATCTTTTTTCCTTTTCAGCCATTCTGGTGTAGATTTGCTGTTGTGCTCGGGATCATTGTCCTGTTGTGCGACCCAATTTTGGCTAAGCTTTAGCTGCCAGACAGACGGCCTCACATTTGACTCTAGAATACTTTGGTATGCAAATAAGTTCATGGTCGATTCAGTGCCTGCGAGGAGCTCAGGTCCTGTGGCTGCAAAACAAACCCTCCACCCGCTCGACAGTTGATATGACGTTGATATGCCGTGTTTGCTTTTCTCCAAATGTGGTGCTTTGTATTACAGCAAAACATCTCCACTTTGGTCTCGTCTGTTCAGAGGACATTCTTCCAGAAGTCTTGAGGTTTATTCAGATGCAACTTTGCAAACCTAAACCTGCTGCCAAGTTCTTTTTAAAGGCAACACACTTTCTCCTGGCAACACTTCCAAACAAGCCATGCTTGTTCTATTCTCATGAACTTTAACATTTAATATGGTAGCTGAGGCCTGTATGTAGCTCCTGGGGTTTTTGCGATTTCTAGGAGCATTGCACAGCCTGACCGTGGGCTGAATTTGCCAGGATGTCCACTTCTGAGAAGATTGTGGCATTGCGTTAAAATGCTTCAGACCAGCAAACTAGTAAAACCTCTGCTTTTATACACACAATCACACTTCAATGGGTGAGTGAGTCCAAACTTTTGACTGCTACTGTTTTTTGTTCTGCATGTTATAACTTCATTATGTTCAATAAAGTGTTTTAAAACATTTTGACCATTTTTTGTCTTATGCCCCAAAATGATCCCACTGTCCCCATAAGAACATCATTTAAAAAAACACTTTCTGTTAAAAGACACTGCTTAGTTTTATACTAACCAGGCCCAACTAATCAGTACTTCAAATACTGAGCTCAATTTTTTTATGTGGAATTAATTCAGTATATATGAATAATCCACGTCTGTGTTTCTCAGTCTCTGCTCTTGCTCGTGTGGAGGAATCAGACCTAAATGTAGGTCAGACAGGCTTCAGGTAGTCAATACTGAAAACTGGGTGTTAATTCAGCCTGTGGTGGAGCAGAATGCTCTTAGTGTCTTTAGAAACACATACTCACACATAAGCTTTCATAGGGAAGAACAGTGAGAATGGTGGCCTACATACATATTTGTAGTGCATCTAAATCTGCAGTCTCCACAGGGAGAGATGATGCTCAGTATGCTGCTGCAGCTTTAAACAACAGGGTTATAAAACTATAGAAGAAAAAGCTCATCTTTGAAAGGGGGACAAAAAAATAGTCTCCTGCATCACTGCATGCAAACACATGTATGCTGAAGTTGCCACTGAAGAGGTGCACAATGAATGCACGACAATGAATCATTTCATGCGTGTTTAGCTGTGGGAGTGTTTTTATGTTTGTACTTCATTCCAACGGAGGAAATATTTATAAAGCATTTTAATCATGCCGTGAACAGCAGCAAACTAGAAACAAAAGAAAAATATACAATTATTTTGGCTGCAGCATCATGTTGAGTTTACTTCTGAAATGTTTACACCGTAGCTGCTTGTGTTAATCTGTCTGTCTGAGGATTGTGGTAGGATCTTCACAGGCCTGGTCCAGCTGTTGAACTGTGAGCAGTGAAAACAGCACTGGAGCCCACCTCAGCAACATTAAAAGTCGATGCTTCCCCCTTGTGACAAACTGGTGGAACTGCAGCCCGAGAGCACGTTCTGATTACATTCTTTGCTTCCTAAAATCTAATATTATTATGGAAAAGCCTGGAAAATCATATACACTCATAATTTTTAAGTAGATTTCAGCTTGATTTATAGTGGCACATTTTTTCAGGTGTAATGATGTGTTTCCTAATTTTGTCAGTCTGCCAATTCACAACTCAAAAGCTTAGTTTGGATACATTAAAGGAAAAGCCAGATAAGAATCTCTTGTTGTTGGTCTTAATTTTTTAATACTTCATATGATAAGTACTTACTTGCTGGAGGCACACTGGACATTGGTCAGTACAGTGAAGTTATTCCTTACACTTCGAAGGCTTGCAAGAACCTAAACCAGTCGAAACAGAGACAATCAGTAACATTCTTGGTACTTTACTTATTTATTTGCAGTTTAAACATTAGGAGGAATGACTCAGTCCTGTTAGAAGTGAGCATTTTTACACTCCACGCATATTTGAAGTCTGGATTCTGGATGATGGCTTTACGTACACTTAAATCCATGCTGGTAACCCCAGCATTTATTAAAGGATCATTAAAGAACGAGCTTCATAAAGGCCTGTACTAACAGAGAATGAGATATTTACCTGAGCAAAAGGCGTTACGATCAGGTCATCGCCGTGTCTAAACACAAACAAGAAACAAGCACTGTCAGAAACATGCTCAGATACATAACAAACCACAAAACAGAAAACTGTTAGGTAACAGCAAAAAGAAATGAATTATCATAACTCACTTTAATAAACGAGAAATGAAGTACTGCTGGAGAAAGTGGTCATGGGTCAAAGAGACCTCTGTATTGAGATTAACCTATTTTTGCAAGCTGAGCAGAGACAAGAAAATTACTCCTCTGTGGGTTCCAAAATATTGTCATACAGTGGTCGACGAGGAGCTCCTTTTACAGCCATTTTTATACATATTTTGAGCCACTTTCTGAGGCTCAACAGTAACTGGACAATTATCTGACAGCAGTTTCATTGCCAGGCCTTTTCCTTTGTAATGCCATGAACAATTACGCAGTTCGACATCTGGAGTTCAACTCTCTTTAGTCAGCTGTTCACTGGAACTCTTAATATGAGGTCAAATATGAGGCAGATACAACTAAAGGAGGTCATCATAAGGCTGAGACACCAAAATAATCCCATTAGAGAAAAAGGAAAGACTCCAGGCATGTCCAAATGAACCCTTTGGTTCATTCACAACATATCGTACAGACACATGTGGCTGCCAGTGGAACTCAAGTGTTTATTGATGATGTGACTGCTGATAGAAACAGCAGGATGAATTGTGATGTGTACAGGGATGCACTCTCTGCTCAGCTTCAGCTAAATGCTGTAAAACTGATCAGGCAGAGGTTTCGTGTGGCAGGTGGATAATGAAGCAAAGCATCTTTCAAAAACAACCCAAAAGTTTCAAAGAAATGGATATCAACAAATTTGAGTATGTTTTTCAGTTACTGAAGACAAAAGCAAGGAGAGAGAGAGACCCACAAACAGGCAGCAACTAAAGCCTGGCAGAGCCTCGTAAGGGAGGAAACAACATTTGATGATGAAATGATTGTAATTCCTAATCAGTTAATATAAAACTGATCAGCACAAGATTCTCTTCACTTAGGGGCAAATTAGCAGTACAGCCTGTGCTTGTACACATGAATCCATCCATTCTCTTCCGCTTGTCCTTTTCAGGGTCGCAGGAGGGCTGGAGCCTATCCCAGCCGACAGGGCGAGAGGCAGGGTTCACCCTGTACAGGTCGCCAGCCTGTCACAGGGCCAGCACAGAGAGACAGACAACCATTCACACTTACAGTCACACCTATGGGCAATTTAGAGTGACCAATTAATCTAACCCCAGTGAGTGCACGTCTTTGCACTGTGGGAGGAAACCCACGCAGACACGGGGAGAACATGCAAACTCCACACAGACAGAGAGGCCTGGGCCAAGGTGGAATCGAACCTCCAGATGTTATTTTCTGTGAGGCAGCAGTGCTAACCACCACGCCACCGTGCTGCCCAGTAAATATGAGTACATGTATTTATAACCTCTCCCACTTAAGACACATGAAGAGTCTCCATTTAAACCACAACAATGAAAGCTTCTTTCACCGGACTTCAATCCAGCAGAGCACCTTTGAGATGTGGAAGATCAGGAGATTCAGGAGATTCACATTGTGGACATGCAAATGGCCAATCTGCAGCAACTTTGGGATGATGTCATGTCAATATGGACCAAAATCTCTCAGGCACATTGTCAATTGTTTGCCATGAGGAATGAAGGCCATTCTGACATCAAAAAAGTACTCCTGGAACTGGTACTAAGAAGGTGTACCGAACAGTTCACTCAACTCATGTGCAGCGAGTTACATACCATGTGACAGTATACTGCGTGATGTACGGTATAATAGTTGAGTATATTTAAAGTGTTATTTAGTTCAAACATATTAAAACATCGTAATTTACTGGAAATAAAGATTACAACAGAAATTATGGTGAAGTGATGATTCTGCTGTGTTGACTCCTCCGCTTATGAAATGCATGTGACACATGCAAAGCAGTCGGCACAGCAAGAATTATTTTAGAGAAGAGAGGAGCAGTGTTTCTGGTAGAGGCCAGATATGGAAAATATGGAGTGTATGAACAAAAACAAGGGCCGACTGCTTCTAACAACAACAACGACGACGACATTTTACATCATTAATAAGCTGCAGGATAAAAGTTCACTTGACTTGAGTATGTTTTAATGACGTCCCTGATCCTCAGTTAACTAAGTTAAACATGTTTCTACTTACAGTTCAGAGGCGATGGAGGAGTTTCGTGACATGGACTTGGGGGACAGTTCATAGTCGCTGTCTGAGCGATACAGGAAGGACTCTCGGCGCTGGTTGTGACCTGGGAAGTTGGTGTGGAGGACCAGACCAGAGCCCGGGGAGGCCTGGGGGTCCAGGGGGCTGCAGCTAGAAGAGGGGCCATTCTCCACATCAAAACTGAAAGCAGATAAACAGAGTTAAAAGGTTAATTCGTCACTGTTTCATAGCTGAGCTATCTTTATGGTTCAGGGTAACAAACGATTCAGACGCAACTGAGATCATCTTTTGATTTTAGCTTTCCTGTCATTTCAGCTCTCTGATTACCTTTCACTTTCACCGTCAAACAGCCTGACCTTGACCTAATTTTAATGGCAGAGCTTGAAGAAAGGAGAATTATTTCACATGTCAACATCCTGGGAATAAATAACACTCCCACATAATTATATGAAGAACACACACATACACACTGGTCTTGAATAGACTTGACTGAACAAGAAAGGGCAGAGTGACACACTGGAGTGCACTGTGTTCATTCACTGATGTCAATTAGTGCGAGTGAGGCTGCTAAATTCATTGAAGAAGAACATGGAGGAAGGAGGAGGAGGGATGTTGACATCCTTATGACACCCACTGAGAAGGAGGACCATGAGACTCCAGGGACTTTAGGGCCACCCAGAGTTTTTCATTGTTTTGTTTATGGCTGTGGCGTATCCTCCCATTTTCCACTTTCCAAAGAAAGAATCCACATGTGACATTAACCTTCTAAAGTTTGTGGAAGTTAGCTTCTTTAAGCTGCAGTTTCAACATCACTTCTCCTTCTGTATAGTAAACACCCACCTGCAGGAGGTGTGCTGGTTACACTACAAACTCAAACAAGCCACGATTAATGTTAACTGAAATGCATTCATTGGATTACCTATATTCTGAATTTTCTCTTCTCCTAAGCATCCCCTCTTCTGTTTATCATAAGAAAATCTGTAATGGTAAGTGACTAAGTGAATAAAAGGCATTGAAACAGGCTTTTTATTCCTGTGAGTATCTGTAAAGAATTTGCAACTGAAGGAGGAGGAGTTCAGACTTTTTTTCTATCCCCAGGGAAAGTAAGATAAAAAAAGGCAAATAATAGCCATCTGGGTCCAGACCAAAAATGAGAACACATGTGACATCTGAGTAAAAATCTCTGCAAGAGAGCACTGGCAGGTTGTTGCAGTGTGAGGAAGTTTATATGGTTACCATTTTTTCAAGCACGTATAACAGTATTAAGAAAAACAGGAAGTAAACGAGACAATAAAAACCTCAAAGGGCACAAACTCTGTGTGACTGGTAAACAAAAAGAGGCTAAAGCAAACAGTTTAACCCCTAAATTTTGGCATGTCAATATGAAGATCCTGAATGAAAATATCACAATAATTAGATCGATGAGACTGACTGAATGCAAACGTAGGGAAATGAAACAGATTAAACATATGCATCTGCTCGCAGAGAGATGCAGGCATGAGCCATAATAATTGACATAAAACCTCATATTTTAACTGAAAGGCTATTCTCCATCTCAGATGGTGTGGACATAATTGAATCCCTGGCATGCATTGGTATGTTCATGATAGCAAGTACAACATAACATAAGCAAACAGCAGAGAGCATGAAGATACACGCTTATGTGGTCAGTCCACTGGTTTGTATGTTGTGATCATGTGCAGAGAAGAAGAATTCCTGAGCTGTGACAGGTGACCCTACTCAACTACATCTCACAACTGTAATGACATTGTTAATTACAGTACAAAGGAAATAGACAAAGATCATAAAGATCATGTCTCAAAAGACGTCCCAACCCCAGTAAGTGCATGTCTTTGGACTGTGGGAGGAAACCCACGCAGACAGGGGAGAACATGCAAACTCCACATATATAAATTATGCTTTTAAACAACAGCAGCTGTGATGATATGGGTGTAATGTGAGAGGTGGGAGAAGAGTGGTAGAAAGCTCAATGGTTATAATGACGCAACTATAACCCTAACCCTAACAAAATGTGATGTTTTGAGCATAACTCATCGCACAGAGAGCAGGTGAGCTGGAAACATCATAGTTTCCATGTCGCAGTAAACTGAAGCTCTGCAGTGTGTCGACTTTTTTCCTTCTTATTGATGTCTGCTGAATTTCCGTCCTGCATCTGCACCCTTTCGACGTTGGTGTGCATGTTTTAAGGCATCGTATTTAATACACTTAAACAATTTGTGTGCAACAAATCCTAAATCTGTCAATTAACACATGCTGTCAGGTACAGTACCTGGAGTTCATCTGAGAACACTTAAACCTCACTTTGAGTCACATCCCAAGTGAGACCGTCTGTACTAATGTGACTCATGTAAGAAGGTGTTGTTACAGCACCAAACAGGAAAACAGTCAACAAACAATCATCAGCAGTACCACACGATCGGATCCCCAACAGCGATTTACAGTGTATAGAGTGCATGCAAGCAGTTAATAAAGAAATTATCTCGAACTCAAAGTCTTCCTCTGTGAAAGACTCCTTAAATCCTTAAAAAAATCTATTCCTAAAGCCTGAATCCAGAGCTCATAGGAGGAGCCCGAGTCTACGTCTCTCAAAGACCATCTGAGTTAAAATATGCTGAAAGATTGTCGTGGATTTTGTCCAGTGATGCCAACAGCAGTTTTAATTATCATTCCATGTTTAATTAAAGCTCGTTTCTACAATGGCACATACATTTAGCCTAGTGCTAATTATACATTACTGTTTGAAATATAGCACTATATGCACCAACTTAAACGACTGATCACACGGCTCAGAGCTTGAAAGATAATCAAAATAATCGCCAATAAGTCTCCAAATACAAAGTTCTAACCTGAACTGGCCTTCATTCTCCAACACTTAAGGCCTGATTTTCTCGCAAAAACAACGCATTATGAAAAACATTCTTGTGTCTCTCTTGTGGCCCGTCTGCTTGATCGTTAGATGCCAGTGTTTATGTCTTATTTGTCCCAAGGTAGCACTTCGACCCCCATGGAGGACTGCTACAGTAAATATATTTAACTTGGTGACCTTCTGGAGCTCCAGTTAGTAGCTTTTCTAAATTTCCAACTGTATCTCTTTCCACTCTTTCTATGACTCCATTTGCAAAGTGGGAATACTGAAAGCATGTTCCCTTTGTCTTATCAACACAGTAAAGTTAACACAGAAAACAACCACTGAATACACAAGATTAGCAGCAGAGCGAAGTTACCCTTGGTGAACAATGTCAAGCGAGAGTGAGAGGATTTCTACATCGGCATTTATTTTATTGGCTGGAATTTACTTGATCTGTCCAGGATGTACGCTGTCTCTTGCCCCCCCCACACGCACACACATCTTAAACGAAATTTGCAGTAACTTTTCATCTATGGGACGTAGAGCCATACCATGCCCATGTCCAGCATGCGACTCAATTCAAAGTAGGGGTCAGTGGTTCAAGATTTTCCTTGAATTTTGTTGTCCGTCTGTAAGTTCTTTGTGATCGTTGTCTCGAGTAATTACCAGGAAGGGGAAAATAAGCCCATTTATCTAATGGCTGTGTTTTTCACCCGCCTTCTTAACAGGACAAAGAAGGGATATCCAAGAATTTAGGCTCAAAAACATCATAAAGAGAGACCTTGGGAACAAAGATCATTTCCTACTGATTGAAACATCCAGGTGATTTAGTGGATTAGTAAACCGGTCTGGGAAGCCACTCTCATACCATTCACCCATGTTTAGTCTTTGAAGTTTATGTATAGAGAAAGGTCAACATTAACAAGCTTCAGTCCTTCCTCTGTCAACCAGAAACAGGCCTTTGGGTTACAGAAGCTGAGAGCGAGGACGGTTATCCAATCATAGCCACACTCCGGCCATTTTAAAGGTAATATTCAGTCACACTAGTACGATGCTGAACAGGAACTGCTCAGTGATTAACATCAGTTCCCTGGTAATGTTTTTGTGATCATTAAGTTACTGGGTGAGTTAGTCAAGTTTTTGGGTGTTTTGTTTAAATCAGGGAGTGCTCCTTAAGATAAGATAAGATAAGATAAGATAGAACTTTAATGATCCCACAGTGGGGAAATTTGCATGTTACTGCAGTGGTACAGAAAAAAAATTCTATACATAGAGTATATATCTACACATATACACATTGTGACCCTTGAGTAATTTGCTCCAAAGACATAATGTTCTTTTCCCATGATCCTGCTGCATGTGTCTGTGTGATGAGCAGACTGACTGAGTGATGGACTAGCTGACATAATAACAGAAGCAGAGAACTTCTCCCTGTGTTTACTTGTTCATTTTGTTGGATCATCGTTGGTTTGTGTGCAGCGCATGATAATCGTCCTGCAGCCAGACACAAAAAAAATGTCCAACTAAAACACTGCCACAGTAATGATACAGTAGCTATTTTCCTATCAAACAGGGTGAAGACGAACATGCAAATAACTTTGGATTCAATAGTAGTTTATCTTGGAGCTGATCCCAATACACCACAACTCAGTCAAATAATATGCACGGCCATTGGAAAAAAAACATTTCTACTTGAGGAATGTACTGCTAAGTCAAACCATTAATGTATTAAAAAGACTAAATAAATTCAAACAAAGCCCACCTCATGTAAACCATATTACTGATTACCAGGAATATCTAGTATATTGAACATGTTGTGTTTTGGCCTAAATATGGTACGAGAAGCCTGCTTCCAGACACAGCTAAACCCCTTAAACCGTTTAAATTGAAGCTCTTCATTTAAAATTCATTAGTCGCAACAACTCCTTGTGGTAAACAGAAGGAGTGAAGATGAATGGAATATTTGTGACAAATATTACATGCTTTATGCCGAGGAAATGACTCCATTTCCCAGCAGTGAAACAATGGTGTTGTTTCAGGTTGACAGCAGACACTGACCATTTGACTGAATCTCATTTACTGGTAGAGCTGGACAGCTCAGCATCCTGTTTAGTGAGGCAGAGTGCATGGGGCACTGACAGAACCCAGTCCAAATCAAACATCTAAACCAGTTCAGTTTGCAAGTAGAGCTCAGCCAAACTGAAGTCAAATTCAGCTCTTAATCAAATATAAGTGCCTGGTCCTAGGACACACACCTACAGACCCACTTTGCAACTCTGACCCCTGACCAAGTATTGACAGTTAGGCGTCTAAGTTTGATATGAGTCCAAGTTTCAAGTGTACAGCTCTGTTTGTAGTGATGATTTAATAATCAAAACGAATTACGCTCGTCTGAAACTGATGAGTAGCAGGGTGGAAACTTTCTAACAGCTGATAAGAGTATATTGAGATATTTTCACTTTCTGAGTAGCTGTAGTTGACTTGTTATCAAACAACGTCTCATTTACACTTTCAGTAACACTGTTGATCACAATAACAGTTATGCATGTTACACTGTGCGCAATAAGGCCACAGGTCACAGATTAGTCTATAAATAATACTCCCTTTCAGTTGAATTTATTTTTCATTTCACATGAAATTTCACTATTTTAAAAACATAAATGTCACATTTTATTTAGAACACAGAGAGCAGGGGTCAGAAGCAGCCACAATGCGTAAGAGGAAACCGATACTTCACTTCACAAACAAGACAATGCCAGAGTGTGTGTGACAAGAAAGGAGAAAAATGTATTTTATGTTAAATTGATCATTTCCTTCCTGTGAGTTATGGTTAGGGGAAACCAGTGACCATGTGTTTGTTGAGCTGTGAAAACAGTACTATGGTAACACTTTTTGTTTCTCACAGTGTTAACAAACGCTTAAATTATTTTTCTTCAAGTCTCACTCAAACTGGTTTTTATTTTGTTATTAAAATAAATAAAAAAATACTACTACCATTAATACTTGCCAGCTTGAAAATTAAAATCTCTCCACTATGAGAAGAACCTGCAATCCTTGCAAATGTTTGTGACTGCTGGAGTGGAGAGAAGCTTGGGCCCAGCACCATATCCTAAAAAAGACCTTTCTGTCTCACCAGCTGGCTCAGTGTAACATGCCAGAGCTTTGAAATGCCCCAGAAGAACGGATGAGCTGATTGAATGATCCCATCAGACTGAGCGAAAATAGCAGCTAAATTTCATGTTCCAGCAATCTCACACAGATTTCCTTACATGAATCTGCAGCAAGAAAAACCTAAAAATAGGTTAATCACCCGAGCTAGTCGGGACATGCTGAAGCAGACAGTTCCCGACCCGCAGGCTTTTCCACAAGCACGAAGGGTTCGACTTTAACATCCTAGAGCTTGTGAAAACAAACTATGGAGGGTCAAAATCTCATGACACTGAACCAATGTTTTACTGATATACCATATTCACCGACGATGGGCATATAGCAAATGTAAAAAACAAGCTAACTTCCTGTTTTCAAATTAAAAGAAGCAATTCAAAGGTCATTTTAAAATAGTGAAAACTGCAATTGTTCTTTTTGTTTGACTTCCTTAGCTACAAACTGTCTCCACTTGTATTGGAAACTTTTTGGAGAGACTGCAGGGCCACTAAGCTGACCAGTCACAGTGCTTGAAATTCCCATGTGGTGTGTCTATGCAGCCCTGATGCATACTTAGATTTTAGAAGCCTCCTTTAATACACAAGCAGAAACACAGTTTTTTTTAGCATTAATTCTGTGTAAACTGTGTTGGCCCCCAGCCCATACTGCATTTTTCCCACTGTTTCAAAACAAGCATTAGAAAACTATTTATTGTTAACTCAGATAATTTTGTCAAAGCCCGCCTTATTACATCAAGAGTCTACTCTCCCACCCTGCAGAGCACACATATAAAAACAGAATTGCCAGAATTGTAGCCGTAAATCACCACTGGTCCTAATCTTTAATTTGTGAAAAACATAACTAAATAAATCCACCATAAGAATTCAACATGTCATCGGTCATCTGCGATCGAGAGCAGAAAACAAAAGGAGAAGAATGAGGAGGAAAATAGATACTAGTATCCAACTAGATACAGGATTTATTATTAGAAACAAGGTCACGAACGTAATCATGGTTTGCACCAAGTCATTATACATGCACATTTAGGTACAGAGTCATCGAGCAGATGCTCCCATTTCAAATCATTTGCAGCCTATATACACTGGCCTCATGGTAATGACTGAGGAACAGTGGCGTAGGTTAAGTGTGACATCATCGGCAGAGGATGACAGAAGAAGTGACACATCTGAGCTAAAAGAGACAAACATAAAGGTGTATTTTTTTACATGAACCTTCAAAGGAAGATGAAGAGAATCTGAGTTAAAACTGAGAGAAGAGACAGACTGAAACACTGGAAAAAGAGAAAGTAGTGGTAAATGTTCTGGTATTTACTGTTTTCTGCTAGTGCAAAACAGTCAAAGCATTTCCACAATGCAGGCCACATTCACCTATTGTATTCATATTGTGCTGATAGCTTTGTTATAAATGCATTTATTTATTTTTATTCATCATGTTAACATTTCAGCTGTGTGACTTATCACACTTGATATTACTTCGCCCTGCAGATACTTTCTTGTTGATTGGTGTTTACACCTAAACTGGTCTTTGAATATTTTTCATTATGGTTTGTTTTAAGTTGCACAGCTCATAGCTGAAATGCATTTATTTCTGTTGAATTAACCTTAAAAAACATTCTTATCAGCAAGTGCCTGCTTTGTGTGTGCTTCTACAGTCACCCATTAACACTGTATTCTACACACTTTAAGTGCTTTTTATCTGTCTCTCACACACACACACTGATGGATGCATCAGGGGACTATAGGGTGAAGTACCTTGCCAGAGTATGCTAGAGGAGCCAGGAATTGAACCACCAACCTTCTGATAAGAAGGTGTTTTAGATTTACTGCACCTAAGAACAGGAACTTGATAGTAAATTGCAAACTGCACCCAGTCCAGAAACAACAATGCCCTCTTGCTAACACAACACTGACTCTTTGCAAAGCTTTCTGTATGTCAATGCTACAAATGTCAAAGGTAACAAAAACAACGAGGAGTAGTCAGACTTGTTGCCATTTTGACTGATACTGTATGTGTCTGCATGCATCTGTCTTGAGGACAGGGATTTGTGCAACACCCGTTCCTCCCGTTCAGAATTAAAGCAGATTTTTTTTAACAGAACCATTTTCATGCTATAGTTTGGTTAGTTACATCTTATATTAAGATTTTATATTATAAACTGTCTTTAACCCTTCAAATAGAAAAAGTCTACCACACCATATCTTTACATTCATTCATGCTGTAGTACCATCTTTGGAATATCTGAACTCACTATGCATCAATAGAACCTTCAGAACCCTGATTGTAATTATATACATGAAGGTAATGCATAGTAACTACACAAGGTAGCTAAAAAGTGCTCTAATACACAAAGAAACTTAAAATAATTTTTGGTATCTAGATATATTACATAAAGTGCATGGAGTATGTTTTGTTGTTTGTGCTTTTTACCCATTAGAGGAAGGATACAACGCTCTGGGACACACTGAATGCGTGATGTGTAAGTGTAAAGTCTCTGCTTTTATATGCAAAAAGAATTATTGCTCTATTGTATGTGGTTGCAATTCTACTTTAAAAGCAGTTACGCAAAACCTAAAATGCAATAACCAAATGTGTCCCAATGAAAATCAGGTTCAACTGCACATTAATACAAATATTGAATGAGCCAATCACATGGCAGCTACTCAATGCATTTAAACATGCAGACATGATCAAGGCAACCTGCTGAAGGTCAAATCAAGGGTCAGAATTTGGAACAAATTAAATTGCATGTGAGTTACGTGTTCAGTTTTCTCCAGTAAATCCTGAAGTCATGTGAAAATATGGATTTTCTCAAATTTCTGAAAAGTCTGTAGGGACAAAATGGCATTATCCAAATAGACTGGTTCTTATATTGCACTTATCTAATGTACCTGAGCACTCAAAGCGCTTTGTACAACATACCTCTTTCACACCCCTTCATACAAACACTTCAGTATTTCGCCCAAGGGTACATTGACGTGCAGACTGGAGCAGCCAGGGACTGAACCAACAACTTTCTTATTAGTAGGTGACCCGCTCTCCTGAACCACAGCCACATTACACACTAACATGATGTGAGTCGTTTTCTAACAAACGACTGATATTGTCGTTTGGATTGGACAACATACAGTATTGGCAAATATGGACCAAAATGTATGAATAGTTCCACTTTTCTTTACCTACAGGCCGTAACAAGAGCGTGTACCAAACCAAACACATCAATACCATTGTCTTAAACCTCTCAGTCATCAGTATAATCCCTTATTATTATTCATTTTATTCACATTTGACATAATCGTAATTATCATCATCAAACAAACTTCACGTCAGCAGCTTCTAATTCTACCTTTGAAAAATCATTCAGAAATATAACTTCTTTACCCCTTAATCACAGTAGACTTAGGAGTCCTGAAATGCACTGCAAATAAAACTCTGCTAAACCACAAACCCTACAACACGGAGCTGCACTCCACCCATGGACAAGCAAGCACAAAACACTGTAATTCAAAGTCCTTTGCCGGAGAGAAAAATGGGTCAGCAAACTGAAAAAGGAATCTGCTTTCAAATGCCTACAGCTATTAAACATGCAGCAAACATACGATGAAGGTAAAGAACAACCCCTGAATCAATTCTGTTTGGTTCCATTATAAATCTTTGATTTTTTTTTTCTCATTAAGTCACTTTTTTATAATCAAATCAGAAGAAATACTGCTCTTCTACACTAATTGCACCGTATGTAAAATCGCTGAGTGACAAGTCCTTTTAATGGCCTTTTATCCCACAATTACACAAGATTTTGTCATTTACATCTCAGATGTGGTTTTAAAAGTCATATCATGCTGTAACTGCATAGACAGCATTTTCCACAACAGCTAAGGCTTGAAACTGAAACTGAGATCATCTTGACATACTGAGCTTGTAATAGTGCAGGCTGAAAAAAAGGGGCACACAGGAAAACCTCCTGTATAGATAAAAAGGAGCTGTGCTCTTTGTTATTACACCATAGGAATCCAGGTCACTGACCACATATTTGGTTAAGCTCATCTTCTGCTGCAGCGGGTTATGCTAGATACAATCCATGGGACATACAGAATATAGGTTAACTCATTCACACCCAGCACCACAGGGTAGCTGTGTCTAAGTGTGCAATCCAATGAGCTACAAGTAAGAGCACAAACCTTCGCAACACACACAGTAATACGAGCCAGCAGTCATGAAGTAATTACTCCGTCTACCTGTCTAATGATTCAGTACAGTACACCATCTGTGTACTTCTCCTTTCTTCACTGTAGTCCAGTACTTTCCACAGGAAACCCACAGTCACAGGAACCCACCCAACCAGCCCGAGGTGGGTGCCTGACGTCTCCAGAAGTCAACGTCTTCAGACATCCACTATTATACACTCGATTTCCCATTTTTCCTTCTACTCCTGTGTAAAGTATTACAGAAATAAACAGGCTGCATTGCGTTTATGCGTGCAGGGAAAACGAGCCTCTCAAAATTCCTCAATCTAATTTGGGATATCTGAGTTAATTGCGATCAGCTTCATTTAAGGCGCCCACACCTAATTTGGTTGTATTAACTTCCTTGTTATCTCTTTCTCTGCTCTGTTTCAGTGATATTCTCTAAACATCACAAAAGTCCCAACAGGCAGCCCGATCAGTCTGTGTGTGAGCCAAAATACCGACAGCCCTCTTGGGGCGAGACACAGCCTAGTTTTCACACTGGTTTAGCTTCTCCCAGAAACAGCGTGCATTCACCACGCAGGAGTGCTGAATTAGAGAATATCCTTTAAGGTTTTACTTGAATAAATTATTTACCAAGTCATCAAATCAAATTCTTAACACAGTAATAATCCAACACATCTATCACAGCAAACAGTGATGCAGCCATCCGTCATGACGCCCAGTTTTTCAGTGGTAAGATTATATGTATCATAGTCATAAACACAATAATTAGATAATGCAGGTGAGCTAAAAAAAAAAAGAAGAAGCAAAACATAAGGAGGTTGATGCTAATCATTTAGTAATAAAGATCCCTCCTGAATTACGGATTCAGAATTATTATATTAAGTAAATGTAGAGCAAATACTATATTAAAATGTTTGATGAATTTTAAATCAAATGAAAACTTTTCATTAAATATACCGTAAAAGAAAAAAACACCAACTGCATTTTTACTAAACCACCTTCTGACACTTTGCTGTGAGGTAGCAGATATTTACCGTTATAGATAAATATAGATAAGCCTGTTGATATGAGCTGAAACCAAACACTGATATAGGCAGACAAAGTCAAATTTACCACACTTGCTCAAGGCTGCAAGGATCACAGACCCTTCAATGTCATGACACATTTTTTCTTTTTTTGGTTACATTCTTGGTCTCAGCTGCTTGATATTTTTGCCTAATAGACAAAGGCTATATTTTATAGAGTGGCTTAATAAAATAATTTTTTTTTTTAAAAAACAGGAAAATAAACAAATTCATCTCAACACTTCCAGACTGATTTGCATGGCAAATGACTTGACTATCTTTAACTCCCCAAACAAGTCACGCAGCCTATTCAAATTTCACTCTGCAAGAACTGTTGCACCTCAAGTTTTTTTTCCACCCAAACATGTGACAGTGGTTGGAATCTCATTCCAGCTGAGGATTAATATAATGATGAGGAACACATGAGAGCTCACATGAATGTGAATAAAGTATGTCCACTCATAGTGTACAGTGATGAGCACACAGCAGAAGTAAATGGCAGCGATAGTTTGACAGTTGAACAGACAGGACAGAGCGGAAGATGAAAAACACTCTGCGAGTGTAAATAGAGCACGACGAGGTGAATTGTGCGTGCGGTTGTATGCGTGTGTCCTAACCTGTGAGTATGGCCGTGGTTTGCAGCGTGGAGTTTCCTGATGACTTCCTCACTGAAGTCAAAATGAACCCTTCCTCTGGCACAGGGTGAACGCCGGTACATTGCCCCGACACACGCGTGCACTCATGCATACACTATCCGACACATACCATCACACATGTAACCACAAACACACCCACTGCCAGTGTCTCAAAAGTCAGGACACACAAAGTGTACCAATGTCACAAGCTGTCATACACTGTACCATTATTAACAGCCGAGCAGCATACACATACACTTCTTGTGCGCTTTACATTTAAAAAAAAAAAAGTCATACACACAAAAAACTTCCAACTACAGAATAAAATGACTGACATCAGTCACACATTCACCACTTTTAAATACATGACCTACGCAGCCTACATATATACATATATGTATGTGGTAATGCATTGACACGGCTGTTTCCTATTAAACCTCTGTTAAAACGAAAGTTCCTCAGCACATTATCCATCAGCCACTCTCTCCGAGGTACAAAACAAGCAGCAAACACGTAGCCAGTCACCCTCTCGGCACACTTGATCTCCAGTCACACCAGACAACAATATAAGCAGCAGTCTGCACGTCACATCACTGAACTCTCTCAGCCCTCGATCACTCTCTGACTCTCTGTCATTGCTCCCTCTCTGCCGGACTCTTCTCCTCGTCACAGACTATACTTCCTCCCCATGCTGTGTGAGTGTGTATGTGTGTGTGTGTGTGTTTAACATGTGTGTGTATGGAGCTCTGTTCCCTTCGGTGCAGCCCAGCAGAGTAAGGAGGAACATCAAAGTTCTGGAGTGGAGTCACTGGAGTGGAGTAATTATTCGTCTCGTCCTCACAGCCGTATCAGCTTTAGTTATCCATAGAAATCACACACAAGCACGCACACAGCTGCTTACAAAGATAACTGCGTGTATTTTTGCTGTAAAAAAAAAACTGATATGAGGAAATGATACTGCCTGTGATTTTTAGATTTAGGGTAAAAGTTTACTTGGTTCAGAAATATCAGTTTTTATGGCGTGCAGGTGGTATGTTGCTTTCTGCACAGTGCCATAGTAAACATTATTACATTTCACTTTAACAACTTCTCTCTGGCATTTATAAGCAGTATATAAACATTTGAAAAATGTTGAGAACCCGTCCATCCACTTCTACTCACGCATAATGATTAAAACAAAAAAAAACTTTAGTGTTTGTTTTCACAGTGATCGTGAGCTCTGATTCACTGTTTTCCCTGAAATCTGGTCCACCTTAACTGTCAGTGTGTCTCTGTGTGAGAAAGAGGGGGCATCTGGCATCATTGCAGGGGGCCACAGTGCCCATTGATACTGTACAGTACACTGATACCTAAGCCCTCATTTCATGAGAACTGACAACAGACTTACAACGAATGGCATCACGTACAAAATGTGCAAAGTCAGGTTTCCATAAGTCAGGTGGTACAGACACAGTAATAGTTCAAGCCTTCATTTTTGGAGTATTAGTTTTAGATTTTAACAGTTTTACATATTGTATCATATCAGTGCACATCTATGATCTGGTATCGTGGCCTGTGTTAAGCCTAAGGAGCACTGGTATACACTGATCAGGCAAAACATTAAAACCACCGACTGGTGAAATGAATGACACTGATCATCTCTGCATCACTGCACCTGTTTGTAGGTGAGATATATCAGGGAGCATTTTGTCCTCAAAGTTGATGTGTTAAAAGCAGGAAAAGTGGGCAAGCGTGAGGATTTGAGTGAGTTTGATGAGGGCCAAATGTTGACGGCTAGATGAGTGGGTCAGAGCAGGTGCACGTGGGGAGTGAAGGCTGGCCCATGTGGTCTGATTCAACAGACGAGCTACTGAAGCGCAAACTGCCAAAAAGGTTCATGCTGGTTCTGATAGAAAGGTATCAGAACAGGCAGGGCATCAGCTTGTTGCTGTTTAGGCAGCAAAAGAGGGGGCCAGAACAATATTAGGCAGGTGGTCACAATGTCCAAAGCCACACTGTGTAAACTCCCTTCTTACCTGTGTAAATTATTAATACTTACCAACAACTCCTATGATTTGTAATCCTCTAGGTGATTCCTCCTTTTTCTGAAATTGGTAGAACAGTTTTTTCACTTTTCACACCTTGATCAGAGCTGGACTTTGCATTTTCATATTGTGTTTCTCATTGACGCTGACTTATTTTTTTTTTAACATGTATTTATGTTATATTAAATTCTTGTAATTTTAGAATGGTGTGCCTTCCTGGTGAGGCCACCCCTGAAAAAAATTTTTAATGTCAAAGGACTTCCTGGTTACATAGTTAGGTTTTCCCCTTTACTACAATAAAGGGGACAAAAAAAATGTAAATAAAAGTCGCCTGAAATGGGATGTGATATAGGTTTCAAGAAAAACCCTCCTACAATGAGTTTCACTTCTTTGAACAGCAGTTGCGAAACTCCACAGGAAAACCTTTCTGAATGACAGCTGGAGGAGTTTCTAATAAGTACCGTCATGACGGGACAAGTAAGCTTACTTGTCATTTTTGCTAGATGTGATTCAGAGGCATGACACATAATCAAGGCGCTTAGAAAAACACACGAGGGGTGGAGCAGGATCACAGAGACCAAAGCTGACTCTCTACTACAGTACATTCCCACACTGCAGCTCGCCCCAGTGCTTCTCAATAAACACAAAGACGGACGTGTGCATAGCTACAGGGCTGCATGTATGCTGTGCAACAAAAGCAACTGCATTCCTCTGGAGGTAACTATATTAGAAAAACACAGAGATCCAATGGTAGCTGCTGGAAATGAAAACAGCACCCCTATAAGTGGATTTTCTCAGTAAATGTAAGGCGATTTCAACGTGAATCACAGTTTTCAAATGTCATAGAAACATGTAAGAAAACAGAGCGATAAGTAATGCATGCTGGTAATGACGCAAAGGCTCGAATATTGTTCATTCAGAGAGAAACTCCACCCTATTTATGTGGTCTTACATAATTTAGTGACATCACACAGTCAAATCCGTCTAAAATTAGAGACTCCCCTGCCTTGAGCTTATGACGTGAGCTGCTGAACTCAACTATAACTGAACCCAAAAATCCAAAAACATACACAAGCACATGACTTTACAGACATGCAGACTTTAACCAGACACAACTGGTTAAGAAGAGCTTCTTATAGCCGGTCACTAATGAAAAAACAGTGACCGGCTCAGTGCCTTTGCAAAAAAAGACAAAAAAAGAGAGAATGATTGTGCTCATGAGTTCTTTGCTTTGTTTCCTTTGCCCATCCCTTGAACTTGAATAAAAAAAAAGAATAAAAAAAAAACATGACATAAGGCCAAGACACAGTGACACTGAAGCAAAGACTTGGCAACACAACACATACTACAGATAGTGTATTATCAGGGCTAATTACAAGGTGCAGGAAAACTTGTTGATAAATGATTTCCTCTTTGGTAGGACACCTGCACGCAAGTTGTTCTCAACCTTTCTGCAACTCATCACTACATATCAAAATAGATTATTTCATATTCTGGGCTGCTTCTGACTGAGGTTAAAAAAAAGAGAGATCTGCATCAGGCAGGAACCCTCTGTGAACAGAAGAGGGCACCATTTAGCTTCACAGGAAAACGTCTCCACGGCTGCACTTGCATCCACAAGATGGCAGTGTAATATCTGTAACTTCTTACATGATGTGGCATGCAAGACATGCCACCAGATGAGCCATGCCCTATGGAGAGCATTACCATGAGCATAGTTCTTTCCCACATTATTTCATGCTGGATTAAAAACAACAGGCATAACGGTTCTGAGCAGTTGTGTGGAGGCTATACTGTGGCCAAGTAACACGAATTCATCACCCATAATAATAAATGAGGATGATAAGAGGGATGCTCTGAATATTGTGCAAATCCTTAACAGAAATCTATGTATTGATGAACACTGAGGCATGTTTCTCCAGTCAGACCTTTGCATTTTCATTTTTTTGTTATTTACATGTACAATTGTACAATATCTTTTGAGTGTACATTTGTAATTTTTATACAAAAGAAAAAGAAATACATGCAAAAACACATTGCTCTCTATAGTATTTCATATAAAAACAGAGAGCTATAATTTAAAACTGATCAGGCTTTCATTTGACAGCTTAAAAGCAGCCTGTCAAACTGTCACTTTGCCGTATGTTTTGAATCCATTTCACACTGGAAATGAGGAAAACAGTAAAAA
>VOQJ01007097.1:9931-27752 GCA_015052665.1 Apistogramma diplotaenia
TTATATTCAGATATCTCTGGGATTCAATATGCAGGTGAACTTGTGCACAGACAGAAAGGAGGTTTCTCTGGTCTGGCCCACTGAAGTGAGCTGCATGCGGCCCACAGTGCAAAAAGAGTTTGACACCCCTGGTTTAGCCTTTACATTCAGTTGAAATAGTGCAAAGAGAACATAGCAAATCTTGAAGTTTTTTAATGTGCCCCTTTTGAATTTGATGCCAGCAGCATTTTGGGACAGGCCAACAAAAGATTTTAAGGTCAAGACGTTATCTTTTTCAGGGAGGGTTTGGCTTATTTCAGCAAGACAATGTGAAACCTCAAACACCATCAGGATTCTCCATCCCGTTCTTTCCTCTTTTTTGTTTTTTTGCTGCTGGCTTCAAATTCAAAATCTCATGTTCACATCAAAAACAGGGCTACTTGCAGAATTAAGTGTAATTTGTTACTTATGGTTTTGCAGTTTCTCCTTGTCCCTTTGCCTTATACGGGAAAGTGGATAGAGGACGGATTGTGGTAAGTCTATACCTCAGGAATTTAAAAAATGCCCCTCTCTCTGTTTTTCTCTCCACAAAGTTTGGTAAAGTGGATAGAGGATGGTGTCCCAGAGGATCCCTTCCTGAACCCGGAGCTGATGAAGAACAACCCGTGGGTGGAGAAAGGAAAATGCATCCTTCTTTAGATCTAACCATTTAATGACCCTTCAACTTCAGCACACACCCTACAGATGACCCCCTCGAAGCTCACCCTCCCCCCCGTCCTGCGAACGCACTGGCAGGACAGCGCCTCCTAACCTCACACCGTGAATGTACAACTGCTGCCATACCCAACCCTTTCCCAAACACCCCCACCCCCACCCCCAAGGGCACAGAAATACACACTGACAGAGACGCACATTCACACACGTAACACTGCAAGTTTAATCCTGCCACGGCCATTTTTATGATATATGACGGAAATGATCAATACTTGTACTACGTCTTTGTATGAATATATGACAACTTTTTTTTTCCTACAGCTGCCAGTCACAAGCTTTTTCTCTGCAGTTTTCTTTTTTAAAACTTAAGTTTCAAATGTGTTAAAGAGGTGGAATGGAGTCACATTCTCAGTGCCAGACTGACTGCAGATCTGCTTGGGGAACTTAGTTTCACACTGGAAATGACTGCTATTAAAATATGTAGTCAGACCCCATTAAACTTAGTTAATAAAAAATATTTAAACTATAAGAACCTATAGTGATTTGTAGGTAAACAGATCATATATAAACACATGTGAGGATCAAATTTTCATGCGTTTGATTTTTTTTTTATATTGAGAAACATTTTTTGACGTCCTTTCAACCAAATACAAGTGACTACACTAATAGATAGCACGTCTCCATTAGCCAGATCACCAATCTGAGAGTAATGCAGCTTCCCTTTCCTGGGCTTACATATAAATCAGCTCCAGCTTTACTCCAGTGCAGAGGATGACAGTGATGCACCTGAACCCATTTACTGCTGAACATGGTATAAAAAGGAGAATTTGTCCTTTAGAAAATCATCCATGCGCTAACACAAAGATAGAGATGAAACATGTTGACGGGCCACTTTTCGAGGTAACTTACGTAGACAGATTTCACATCATCTTAAGTGCATGTCCATTTAGCTTTTTCAATATCCTATAGCTATCCAATCCATCAAAGATGCATGAAGTGACTACATAGGAGGCACAGCTTCAGCGGCACATTAGCATTTGTCTGTGTAGTTACGTGCATTAAATACAGGAAAATAGATGTAAAAATACGCTTTGGGCTGCAAAGTATATCACAAATAGAATGCAATCTGTTGTGCTGCCTGTGTGGGCAGCTGGAATTGTTGAGTGTATCTTTTTGTATCTTTCTCCATATTCAAAGCATCAGCTTGGGGGCAGTTGTAGTCCATTACATGATTATGCAGCAGGCCATAACGGATATCCTATCCCACTATAAATTGCAAGTCTTTATAGGTTCTCATGGTGCACACAAGTCATTAGCAGGCTATATTCTATGTTAATAACTAATGTAATTGACAAACAGTTACAGATTATAATTTCAAAGATAATAAAGGTTCATTGTAAGGATTTGAAATGTGGAAACAAACCTATAAATGGTCCTAAGTGCCAGTATGAGTGACTGTGTGAAATGTCAGAATGGCCACACTTGACTGCAGGGTGAAATCTGTTTAATGGCACACACTTTCTGACAGCCTTGTCACTAAGGTATTCAAGGCGCTCAGCTCGATTAAGCTCTCGCACAAGAAAAGCGACAGAAGTAACAGAAGAGTGGAAAAAAAGAAATCGGAGACAAGTTCAAACTGCTTCCTTCTCACATCCACACACTCGGCCCGTCGCCGTGTGAAACTGGTGTACTTGTAAGCGTCGAAAGTCGGGGGATGGCTTCCCTTCTCATGTCCAGACAAAGCGGGGCAGGCCGGTTCAGACCACCTTCGCTTGAAGCATGCTGGCACAAGACATGAAACATTCACAAACCATCAGACTAAATTTGCAACCAGTGACCAAGCTTGAGCCTTTGCGCGCTATAGGCGACTTGCATGGCCCCAAAAAGCTCTTACGGCTCAGTGTGACTCCTACAGGTTTTCATGTGTAGTTTCTAAAATAGCTCGTAAAGCACGGCTATCCCATCGAGTTCTGCAAACAGTGTTGTTTTGCTGCAGCGTCACCGAGTTAGCGAGTGTCATAGCAACTCTGTTTGTGTTGTCAGAGCAGAACGAAACTCTGGGTCTCTGGAGGGGTTTGAGTTCCTTCTCCTCCGTAGCTACAGCCCCTAAAGGCTGCACATAAGTGCACACACACACACACACACAACACAAACATAAAAAAATGAACACATATGTAAGTCATATAAGTCATATGCACATATTGTCTCTCTTGACACATGTACAGACAGACCCCTTTAACTTATTAACTTATTTATTTATTTATTGATGAGACCTTGTCTTCAGCTTCAGTTTTTCCTTTTCCGGAGTCTCCGCTCGCTCTTCCTCATACTCCCAACTTGAAAGACGAAACCACCAAACGACCAAAAACGACTACTTCACCTTGCCGGATCACCATCTACTACTGCCTTGCACACAGTTTCCTTAAAACGAGAATGTAAATATGTGGCATGACGTCCAAACATCACCGCTGACTGCAGTACTGGCAGTGGGTGCGCGTGCATGTAACTGTGTGTTTACGCGTGCATATTTTAGCAAATAAATTTGGACATTAGGCTCCCATGTGGATTGTAAAGCACACACACAGCTGCATCACGTAGACACAGGCAAGCCTGAGGAGGAGTAGATCAGCAAAATACATACACACACACACACACACACACACTGCTTAGTGAGAATGTGTATGAGAGGAGTGGGATTCTCTAAAGGACTTGGGACAGTGGAGCCTCACGTCATCTCAGTGCTTTCTTCCCCCCTAAAGATGTTCCATGTTTGGATGCATCTGCCAGACTTTGTTTTCAGATTTTAAAAACTAAATTAGAACAATGATATTGTCCATAAAGAGCTGTTAAACACGAGTTCTCACCTCCTGTGAGCATGTGCGAGAGTCAGGAAGATGGCATCCGATGTTTGCTGATGCCCCACAGTTTTGACACTCTCGCGAGGAAAGCCACAGACGCCACTGCAGACTGAAGCTGAAGTAAAAAGTGCATGAGGACTCGTGAGCCTGCCTGTCCCTCGTCCATTCTTCTGTCTAGCTACTGTAACTTTTACTCGTTTGGTTTTTTTTATATACTCTGAACGTGGGTATGTATGTTATAACTACTATAATGACAACATAAAACCTTGTCTAAATATCTAGAAACATATTCCTCGTGAGAGTGCTTTGGAAAAAAATTATTATGCATCGGATCAAAATTCCTAGTGTAAAAATGGCAACGAGCAATAAATTGTAGATCATTTTTTATTGAATGTTTTACAAAAACATTTATCTTACTGAATAAAGTAGAAGATTTTTAGACAGCTTGATGGTCTTCACTGGTTCTTTATGTGTTCTGTATTTGTGTGTGTGTAATATGTGATATATCTATCTATCTATCTATCTATCTCCTGGGAGCCCTTATGTCAGTGAGCTGTGAAAATAAAGAGGAGGGCCACAGATTTGTCTCATGAGGTGAGGTTTGATGCTGCACATTCACTCAGAATTTGGTGCTCCAAACCAAGCTTGCTGCTCCATTTACTGTCATATTTACATGTACTCTTGCAGTAAACATATTAGCTCTGTAAGCGGATGCAAACACTTTGTGTCATCATTAACTGCACTAACAGCTTTACTAGCAGCTCTCTTTTTGGTCCAAAGTAAGGCAGACTGGCTGCACAGTAAAACATACTTTTGCAGCTGTCTGCAGACTGTTGCACTCCAAGATATTCTCCGTAGCACTCTAGTAGTAGCGGATTCTGCTGAGCACTTCCATTACTCTGGATTTGTGTGCATTGGGTCGCAATGCAAAAAGGCACTCTGAAATCAGATTTGAGCTGTCAGTGTGGCTCTAAATATCTGATTGCAAATGCATTTAGGGCCACCTCCAAATGCTACTTGGATCCACCTTACAACAATCACACTGTCCACACTACAGTCCTGATGAGCTGGACACAGTCTCGAAATGCCAAAGGTTTGGGCTGTAATTCAAATCCTGTTATGATACACTTATCAAAAACTGCAGCATCTGTACCTCATTTTTCAAGACTTCCATCATACTGTATTACATTATAGTATTTTCAGAAACTTACTGAAGCTACCAATTTAATCACCCCCATGTGGATTTCAGCAGCTTGTCAGTCACGCTACCTCATCCGCTGCACCTGCCAGCAAGCCTGACACTGGCTGACTGCAACCAGCCAACTATACGAATAAAAATACACCTGCACCTGCATTTCAAAGACCAGAAGCATTTGTAAACACACATCCAGTTCTGGGCTTTAGTCTCCGCCTGTGTGTGTGTGAGAGAGAGAGAGAGACAGAGAGAGAACAGGGGTCATCTTCTCATCAGACCACATCCATATCTATTGAAACTGAAACTAATGGAGCTGCTTTTCTTTCTTAGTCTCAGTGCATTTGGAAATCTTTTGTTCGGTATTAATAAAATTAAATAAGCTGTTTGATTTTGTCTGGTAAATTATGAGTCATCCTCAGGAGGGACATGTTCATATGTACCAAATTTCATGACAACACTGTATGTCCAACGGATGTTGAAGCATTTTACTAAAAACTGTTTAAGGCCTCAGCCGCACAGATATAGAAGCTGCTCAGCGAAAACAAGAATTTGCCAACCCATGTCACAGAGTGCTGCCTCAGAAACCTCATTGAGTTCTCTGACTGCTCTGAGATTGCCACAGTCACTCGTAGTTTTCGTGGAAGCCACCAAGTTGTCTATAAACACCAACAACTCACGAATTCACATTCTTCTGTCACAGGAAAGGTGGATGAGGCTGGAGCGTCACACCCTGCTCTTCTCTCTGTTTTCCCACTCTGTGTTAGAGTTTCTAACTCTGTGGCTGCTGCAGATGAGCTGGAGACAAGAAGAGGAAAAAAAAACCAAAAAAAACAGTCAATGTGGGAAAAAACTGAGTGTTTGGTTTGGCAGCGCCACGCTATGACTAGCACTAGCAATGAGGCACTCTGGCATCAGTTTGGAGAAAAGCTTCTGTCTTTTAAAGCCGGCATCAAATCAGCCCAACAGCCCACAGGTGAGCGATGAGGATGAGGATGAGGTACAGCAGGTGTGTAACTGCATGGGCGGAATCCACTCCTTGGAGGCGCCTATGGACGCATGGCCACTGAGCCTAAACACACCAAAGGGAAGGACTGAAGGGAAGTAGAAATGGGACAGCTGATACTGAAATGGAGTACTAACCTTTGAATTCCAAAATTCTCCATAATACACAAACCAAAGATTCATGTGTTAATTCATGCACACGCAGCTCCATTAACATTAAAACATGTTACCTAGGCTACCTAGGAGAATTTATACAATAAATGCATAACTATGCAGGTGATTCTGATAATGCTACACATGACAGCATTATGATCACTTTTGCAAAAGGATTTTCATAGTCCTGTGTGCTTCTGTCGGTTTTTAACAAAGGCAAAATCACACATAAATCCTTCAACTCAGGAGGAATTGTTGGGAAGAGATTCAGTAGAAAAAGGTAAAGTGGTGTGTAGACAGAAGAGAGGGATATTTGAGTCAACAGAAGACTTAAATGTCACATTCAAAGCGTGTTTAACATGTGAGAGGGAGGAAGACAAAGCGTTGTGTACACGGTCACAGGCATGGTTATCTGTGAATGGACACAAAGAAACGTTCTGCAGTTGCACATTCGGAAAGGCCGGCGAAGATATGCTGTGGACAGTGTCAGCTGTTCGAAGCGCCTCATCAGCATGTAAGGAGGGATGGCCCTTTGAGAACAACTCCTTCTTTGCAAGTCACTGTTAAATCAGAGCGCGGCAGCCCCTCCGCAACATCTGAATCTGAGAGACAGAGGAGGGCCGGCTGCATGTGCATGTGTGTCACAGGCAAGGTTTTTTGTTTTTTTGAGTGTGCTCGGAGGGGGTGGGATGGAAAAGGGAGTCTTGTCAGTGTGATCCCACACAAAGAAGATAAAGCTACTAATGGCCTGGGCTTCCTCTAATGGAACGCTGTGTATGCGTGTGTCTGTGTGCGCGTGTGTGCATGCATCAACAAGGCTGCATTCAAAGCATCTCTTATTCATGGCTGCATTACAGCATTCAGGCTGAGCTTTCTTTTCTATTTACAGCTCCCTCTCTCTGTCTTTACATGTGGGCATCTATTCACTTGCGCCTACTGTTCTCAGGCTGCAGAGCTGCGCCGATCAGCCCCGTGCGTACTGCTGAAAGATCCGCTCTGCTTCTCTGGCGTCCCCGCACCTCATCCCACCTCTATCGCACCAAAGCACTGCTGTGAGCGTGAACACGGCCTTATTTTTCTGCTGATGTACGGGCGTTTTATATAACGTGGGAGAAGTTGTTAGCTGAGGTTGTGAAGCTTTTTGGACAGTAATGGTCGCGTTTACTGTATCTACAACTACAACTAAGCTGTGATATTTGCTCGAGTTCTATTCAGGGTACTTCATTAAATACTTTTACTTGACTACATTCATCCTGGATCCTTCTTGACTGCATTTAACTTATGGGGAAAAAAATCTACATTTAGTTGGACCTTTTTTCTTTCCGTGACGTGTCAAAAGATTGTAAACATGCCACTTATAATAAATGCAGTTTTTTTTTCAGTATGGATTAAAATCATTTTTGTGTCGCTTTTACATTATTTCCATTTGCCTTTCAGCCAAGTGATCTCATCTAAATAAGTGGTACCCTCTTCTGGTGAAAATGGGGTAAAACAACAAAAGAAAAAAACAGTGAATGCTGTTTACAGTAAATGCACTCACTTATTTTACACGCCTTGATTGTACTGGATTGGACCCACGTTTGCTTTCAGAACTAGATGAATTGTTCATTGCAGAAATTCAACAAGATGCTGGAATCTCTCTCAGAGATTTTGGTCCATACAGATGTGGTAGCATCACACAGTTGCTGCAGATTTGTCAGCTGCACATCCATGATGTGACTCTCTTGTTCCACCACACCCCAAAGGTGTTCGTTTGGATTGGGATCTGGTGACTATGGATGGCATCTGAGTACAGTAAACTCATGATCATGTTCAAGAAACCAGTTTGAGATTAAGATCTGAGCCTTGTTGTCCTTCTGGAAGCAGCCATCAGAAGATGGTACACAGTGCTTTTAAATGATGGTCAGTTGGTACTAAGGGGCCCAGAGTGTGCCAAAAAAATATCCCCCACCACACCATTACACCACCATGATCATGACATGATGTTGATCAAAGGCAGGATGGATTCATTCTTTCATGTGGTCTTCTGCTGCTTCAAGATTAGATCTGCTGTATATGTTTGACATGTTCAGAGATGCTCTTCTGCCTCTTATTTGTTGTGAGTGGTTATTTGAGTTACTGTTGCCTTACTATCAGCTCCAAGCAGTCTGACCATTCTCTGACCTCTGACATCAACAAGACAGTTTCACCCAGAGAACTGCTGCTCACTGGATATTTTCTCTTTTTGAGACCATGTAAACGCTAGAGATGGCTGTGTGAGAAAACATCAGTGGATCAGACCTTTGTGAAATACTAGGCACCAACAACCATGCTACATTCAAATTAAATCACTTTCCTCCCCATATCAAAGACAAATGCCTCCAAATTCAGGCATAAAATTTTCCCAATATTCTTCTAATATTATTTCAATGATTGTCTATTATTCTCTTCTAGTATTCTTTCTTATTCAACCTTATTACATTAATTAAAATATTTAAATATAGATTTTTATATTGGGGTTTCTGTCTAATGAAGTCTCTGTATGGTGCAGTTTTCTTTTAACATGAATTTTGCAAAAAATGTTATCATGGACAGTCACTATATTTATGTTTTATACTGTACTGCTTTGTTGGATATTTTTTATTAAATAATTTTGTAAACATGTAAAATTATCACCTTTGACATATTTTTTCAGATATATTTCCCGCTTGTTCCGTGTCAATGAATCGTTTTTTAAAGTCATTTGTTGAGGTCTGTTCAGTCTGTTCAGTTTAATAATCTTATCATTTCTATCATAAACTGTAAAAGCTGAAAGATGGTCACCATTTATCAGTAGCTGATTGTATTATTTGACATTTCATTTATGAATATGTTGGCTATGAGACGGGACTGTAGCAGGTCTGGGGGTTTTAGGGAATAAGCTCATACTGTACATGTTCCTAATGTTGACAGTTATTTTACACTTCAGTATTTCTCCACATCACACCACCTTCCACGTGTCCTTCACGTAAAACGTGAAGGTGGCTGTTCGGTGTCGGTCAAGAACCAATACGGAAGCCGAACCCGTCAGAATGTGGATATATTTGGGAATAGTGCGCTTCCCAGTTGGTTTGCGAAATTTTACTGACAGCATCAAGTCCAATGGCAGGTGCGCGAAGCGGATTGTGGGTGGTGTAGTCTAACAGTAGAGAAACGTTTACCCGTGTTTCCACGGCGGTACGAGTTCGACTACATGTCCCAGAACACACCGCGGCAGCTTGAGCTGCGCGTCTGTGAGGCAAAGAGGAAGATTTCGGAATTCGTCTAGAGATTTTGGAGCTACGCTGTTTTTAAACACATATAATGGTAAGTCTATAAACTACTCCAGAACGACTTTCAAAATTTTTTTTCTTAATGATTAGAAAATAGCGCAGATTATTCGACGATTATATAGTCGTTCGCCACAGGCTGTCAGTCGCAGTGATTGTGCTAATGAAAATGTAACATTAGCTAAGTAAAGCTAGCAGAGAAGATACTTAATGTGTCTGATTGTCGCAGTTCAGATGGTTGTTGACAGGATGACTACATACAGACACGATTTTGCAAGGTTTCCTTTTAGAGCAGCATACTAACTTGTACTTAGCGCCTGTGCACCCATATACTTAGCTTTTAAACATTTAGCCAGCTAGCTGTCTTCAACTTTGTGTATGTGTGTGTGTGTGTGTGTGTGTTCGTGTTCCGCCCCCTGTTTTTATGGGAATCTCCGGGCTTGTGACAGCGATTTCAGGTCCTGAATAGGTTCTCTGGCAGCCCGCGGAGCGCATACCTTTCCGTTTGCATCAGTAGCTAGCTGTGCGGGTCACTGGTTTTTTGGCTGTCGCGTCTCCCTCTTCCCATTGTGCGCGTTTTGCCCCTTCTCTCCATTCCTGTCTCATTCCTGCTTTGGCTTTGACGGTTTGCAGATGGGTTTAACACATGGAAGTGTGCATACAACTTGGACTCCGTGTATATCTTTGTAGGAGCTCTTCTTCTAAGGAGTGAGTTGGAAGCATTAGAGCATTGGTGTGTTTTGCTAACTATCTGCATATTTGGCATATATGTGAGCATTCTTGGGAGGCTAGTATTTATGGGTGGTACGATAGCTTTAAGATGAAAACCAGTCAATTTATGTATATTTTAAACTTCCACTACTGAGCTGCTGCTGACTGGCTGAAATTGTGCCTTCAGTTTCGCTTTGATTTCAATAAGGGTGCACCAATCCAAGTTAAGGGACTTTAATTATTAAAACTATTATTTAATAATATTTAAATAATATTAATTATTTAAACTGGAACTAGTATCCTTTATCTTGTGTTTAGAGTGAAAAGAAGATTTACAATAGTGAGAACTGCTGTGATGTATGCCGAAAAGGGAGGAGGCTGAGTTTTCATTGGGAAATATACTGGATAGAGGATGTTGAAAGAAGAAGATATAAACTGTTACAAAGGTGGAGGCTCATATTAAATGTGGCCAGCTTTTCAAAGTATGAGGTCAGCATATACACAAGACATGCCCATGAGGCAAAAAGCGCAGGCCTCAGACTGTTTTTTTTTTCTGCTCTTGGCTTTGTATGATGTCACTGGAGCAGATATCCTAATATGGTCATCTCAGGCACACAGCAGAAAGTTGGCTGAAAAGGAGGAGACAGGGAGCTACAACACCTTCTTTCATACACCTGATAAAACTGTAGCAAGAATCATTTTTGAACCATGAATCATGCAGATCTAAGAATAACAATATGGAGTTTAAATTGAGCGTAATAGATTCAATTTAAGCTGACATTTACTTAATGAATCATCACATCTGCTGGTCTGAAACTCACTCAGGAGTTAGTGAATAGCATCATGTTTAGCAGTGAAGTTTCAGATGTCTTCTTCAATTCAGTTACTGAATAAAGATCCAATAGTTTTAGTTCTACTCACGACAGTCCTTTCTCTGCAAAGCAAAAACAAAACCTCTGAAAATCTTGTTTCCGTTTTGTAAAAGTAACGAGAGGCCAGGGATTGTTCACAGAAAAATAGGAAATCCTGTAATGACATTAAAAAAAATATGTGACATTAGTTTATGTTTCTCAGGTCAAAGGTAATCCTCTCAGTAACATCAGCTGTGGCACAGACATCAGTCCAGGAGTGTCTGAGGAGTTTGCAAACAACGCAACACGAACACAAAGGAAAGACCATAACTTGAGAGCTTGTTTTGATTTAACCAGTTAATTACGGACTGGCCGAACTTTGAACTTCCTGTTATTGCTGGCTTTGTTCTTGGAGTTTTCTGCACAGTCGAGTTCGACATGCTAGAGCGTAAAAACCGTCTTCGCGAACGTCATCTTTTCCATGAATTGAAATAATTATTTTTAATTGTGCTGTTGTGCTTGACGCCAGCAAAGTAGGTCAAACATCTCCATAACAACAGTAACTCCACTGTTTCCTTTCTTTTTCACTGCGTTGCCTCTCATGTCGATTAAAGCTGAACTGTTGCCGCTGGCACTCTCCGACATTTCTTGAGCCAACTGTGGGTGTGTGGGGTTTTTTTCCCCTTTCTCCTGTGTTAAAACATAAATCTAACTTATGGCAAGCATTACGTGCTTAATCATTTTTAGCCAGGCTTCTGTAGTGCTGCTCAGAGGGAAATCACCGGACTTGATATCATTTGTACAATATGTCACTCTAATCCCCTTCTTGTCCTTTGACCTCCTCCTAGGCCTAGCAGTCCAGCTAGCTGCTAGTGTTTCCTTGCATATTCTGAGTGTGTGCTTTGGGTTATGAGCAGTAGTAAGACTTCTCGCTACAACCGATACTCCGGAGGAGCAGCAGCAGCTGCCACAGCAGCCATCCCCAGCAGCCCCTCCAGCCCCTCAGCAGACTCTGGCAACGGGGTGAGAGACACTTGCAGAAGTTTGAATCATGCAGTGTGATTGTTATAGTCATGATATGCAGCGTGTCCCTGTGACAGTTTTTAGTTTTGTTTAAAATGAATTGAAGCGTCAATCTATTCATCCACCTTTCTTCACCGCAGAGCAGGATGGAGGCATCGTTCGGTCCGACCTTCTCAGCTTCTGGAGCTAAAGGTGACGCATATTTAACACCTCTTTCCATCTCTAAATGCTTTTTCTTTCTTTTCTTGCTTGATTATCATTGAAGTTCCTTTATTATAGTGTTCTTTCCTCTGTGTTTTGCCTTTAATATTTTCAGCAGAAGGATCCAGCACCTACAAGCAACATAGAAGGACTCCTTCCTCCTCCAGCACGCTGACTTACTCCCCCCGTGATGATGACGATGGAATGGTAAACACATGTGCATTTTATGTTTTTCCAACCCAGCCCAAAAAGGAGGAAAAAAATGAAAAGTGATCTTGTGTGAAATGTTTTCATGCTGTGCATGTTTTTCATATATTTGTGCGCATGAAGATTTCTTACAGTTAATCTGAGAATCATTTATGACCTCTTCTCCCCACTGCCTCCCCCAGCCTCCCATCGGTACTCCTCGGAGATCGGATTCGGCCATCTCCATCCGATCTCTCCATTCCGAGTCCAACATGTCCTTGCGCTCCACGTTCTCGCTGCATGAAGAGGAGGAGGACACAGTATGTCAGCCAGCACATATACGTATTATACATATGGAAGCAAATGTTAAAAGATGCCATTTAGAGAGATACACAAACACATTTACAGCGCAGTTTTGGAGTTGCAGCCATGCAACAGTCTGAGTAAATGAACACGAGTTTGTGTGTGTGAGCAGGAGCCGCAGGTGTTTGCAGAGCAGCCTTCAGTAAAACTTTGCTGCCAACTGTGCTGCAATGTCTTCAAGGATCCCGTCATCACCACGTGCGGGGTGAGTTTTCCTCCGTCGCTGTTAATCTGTTCTCGAGCTTCTTCTTTCTGTCAGTCTGCTCGTGATTCTTTTTTTTCATACTTTGTCCAACAGCCCGTAAAAACCTCGAGCGAGAATTTCATCACAGTTGTGTTCAGATTCCTCTAAAGCCCACTTTTGAATCTGAGCAGGGATTACCAAAAATTACGATTTTTTTAAAGCTGCGTTAAACAAAATAAAATATTTCATCATTTTTTTTCCTCTTTCTGCAGCACACCTTCTGCAGACGATGTGCCTTGACTTCAGGTAAGCCTAAGTGATACGTAATTGACCTTTATTACAGTGCATTTATAAAGTATTACTTACTTTTAACCCTGTTCTGTTATTGCAGATAAGTGCCCCGTGGATGCAGCTAAGCTAACAGTCGTGGTGAACAACATTGCAGTAGCCGAGCAGATTGGAGAGCTGTTCATCCACTGTAAATACGGCTGCAGGGCTATAGGCAGCAGCGCGGCCGGGGCCGCCGCCTCCACCACCTCCGTCGCCGGGAAACCTGGCGCCTACGAGGTGGACCCGCTGGGCTGCCCGTTCACCATTAAACTGTCTACACGCAAGTAAGGATCTCGATTTGGAAACATTTCTGGACTGTAAAATAAAATAAAGGGCTGCAAAGTTTATTTGTATCCACTCAAAATGTTTCCTCTGCTCTCTTCATCCCAACGCTGCGTCCGTTTGCAGAGAGCACGAGGCCAGCTGTGACTACAGGCCCGTGCGATGCCCCAACAACCCCTCCTGTCCTCCTTTGCTCACCATGAACCTGGAGGCTCACCTCAAAGAATGCGAGCACATCAAATGTCCACACTCTAAATATGGGTAACTTTCCATTAAACTAATTGTGACTTTTTTTGCATTTGCACTGTTAATAAAGTGAGCCACTTTTTTATATTCGTATATAACTCTACTTCTTAATAATCTGCCCCTTGTTTTCTTCCCGACAGCTGCACCTTCATAGGCAACCAGGACACATATGAAACACACCTGGAGGTTTGTAAATTTGAGGGCCTCAAGGAGTTTCTGCAGCAGACTGATGACAGGTGAGCTTTCGAGACTTTTATTGCACTGAATGGTTTCTGTTAACTTCATCATCCATCTGAATGTGACTGTTCAGGTTCCATGAGATGCAGCTGACTCTGGCTCAGAAGGACCAGGATATTGCTTTCCTGCGCTCCATGTTGGGGAAGCTGTCCGAGAAGCTGGATCAGCTGGAGAAAAACCTGGAGCTTAAATTTGGTGCGATACACTTTTAGCTGTTTGTTACAGAAAAACACAAGTGAGACTTTTTCTAACATTCAGCAGCATCATTTGCATATTTATATGCTTTGAGCAGGATGTTCAGCTTCAGTGAGCAGGTTGCTGGAGCAGATGGGTTGTTTGTATGTAGCTCCTTTCCCTTTAAGATGACTTTCCCTGGAAGCTAACTCTTTATAGTTTGGGTAATGGAGATGTTTTTGGATATTATGGAGTATTCCCCGTGCGTGAGTTCCAATTGGATCCTTTTAAGAATCTGCATCGCATCACACAGATCTCCTCAAATGTGTGATGTCTCTTAAATCAGTGCGGGTGGGGCTGAAGACTATAAGCTTAGAAAAAATAAACAAGGACGTGGGCTGGGGTGGGTTGACCCTCTCAAAGCCTGTCTTCTGCTATGTTCTGAAGACAGGCAGTGCCAGCCAGGCTTGCGTCTGGTGTCAGTGGAGAAAATGATCTGCAAAATGCAGTTGGAACCAAAAAACAGCCTTAGAGTTGATGCAGGAGGACCAGATTTTAAGTGAATCCAGCAGTGTTACTTTTTTTTTAAAGTCCTTGTGTGTCTGTGTGTTTCAGATGTGCTGGACGAGAACCAGAGCAAGCTCAGTGAGGACCTGATGGAGTTTCGTAGAGATGCCTCCATGCTTAATGTAAGGGCGCGCGCGTGTGTGTGTGTGTGTGCGCGCGCACATCTTTCAGAGGCGTTTCTGTGTAAAGCCGTGGAAATTTTTCAATTTGGAGGTCAGAATGAAACTGGAGTTTGCAGATGTGTGTGTTTAATAGCTTCGACAATAAAATACACACTGACTGTGTCCCCACAGGATGAGTTATCCCACATCAACGCCAGGCTCAACATGGGAATCCTGGGCTGTAAGTGTCCGTTTGCCTTTCCTCTTCACCTCTTCACCTTCTCCTTTCCTGTTGTAACCTCAGTCAATGCCGTGTTTCTGCCTGCGTGCAGCATACGACCCCCAGCAGATCTTCAAGTGCAAGGGGACGTTTGTCGGCCACCAGGGTCCCGTCTGGTGTCTCTGCGTCTACTCCACTGGAGACCTGCTCTTCTCTGGCTCTTCTGATAAGACAATTAAGGTAACAGAAATACTAAGTAAGGGTACTCAAGTGCTGGAAGACACATTTTAGAGGACACGAAGTGGCAAAAGCCTATAAAAAGGGAAGGTAAATATACATGCTGATGCATATAAATCATGCACATTTTAAGCTTTTTCTAACAGTGTGTTTGTGTCACCTCTATTCTCTAAGGTGTGGGACACCTGCACCACCTACAAATGTCAGAAAACCCTTGAGGGTCACGATGGCATCGTGCTGGCTCTGTGTATCCAAGGGTAACGCATTTCACGTATACAAACATGTGCTGTAATCACTGGATTTATCTCAGCTGGATGTGATCCCAAAGCATGACTGAGTTTTTTTTTTGTTTTTTTTTTAATTTCCTCTCCATAGTAACAGGCTGTACAGCGGCTCTGCAGATTGCACCATCATTGTAAGTAGCACGTACCTCTCTGCTTCCTCTTTTGAAGGCCAAACTTGTGCAATTTCATGTTGTGATGTTTGCATAACTCTAGAAGCTCACTTATTTGTAACGTTTTCTCCCTCTAACTGTGCCTCCTGCTTAGGTTTGGGACATTCAGACACTCCAGAAAGTCAATACTATCCGTGCCCATGACAACCCTGTATGTACCCTGGTCTCCTCCCACAACATGTTGTTCAGCGGCTCCCTCAAAGCCATTAAGGTACGGTTATCCGCCAATCTTCTTCCAGGATATTTTACACAGTCTATGTTGGGCTGATTTGCCATTTTGAGACCTTTAGAAGTGGCTGCAGGTGCCTAAGTCCTTCACAGCTATCAAAGAGTGTGAAAGTGTGCGCGCAGAGAGGAATCGGCTTGGTTTGTAGCCTTTTATGACAGAAAGAGATAAGAAGAGGATGAATCTGGTGCTGCGTGTGTGTGTGATGTCAGTGCTCCTACGCAGGGACTTTCCTTTGTTGAGGCTTCCCAGCCCCCTTCACTCGGCCTTTCTCAACATTGGTTCAGTGACATCATGTTCTTGATGAAAACATCGCCACTGCAGTGCTGTGAAGGAGCACTCGTCTCCTTCCTGATTTCTTCGTTTTTTTGGGTTTTTTTTCTTATTTGTCACACTTACATAATTTAGATCATTAAACAGAATGACTTTTTCACACTGGGTTTGGTAGGTTTGTTTTCTTTCTTTTTATTTTAAATTATTTAAAAACTGCATTTTTTATTTACTTGGTTACATTTAATACTCCTTGATGATCTTGAAGCATTTAAGTGGTAGATATATGCAACAAACAAACAAACAAAAAAAATCAAGAAAGGAGCAAAAACCTCCTGACAGCACTGTGTGTATCTGCCCCAGCTCAGCTCTTTGTATGTTTGTGTATACCTGTGCAACTTCCATGAAACTTTAATTCATTTGTGTGTGTGTGTGTGTGTGTGTAGGTATGGGACATTGTGGGCACAGAGCTGAAGCTGAAGAAGGAGCTGACAGGGCTGAATCACTGGGTGAGAGCACTGGTGGCCTCCCAGAACCACCTGTACAGCGGCTCATATCAGACCATCAAGGTAAGAAAGAGGAATGTTCTAACTCATGGTTTGTTCTGTCTACTTACACCCAGTCATAACTCAGCAGCCATAAATAAGTAAAACAAAATGGGAGCAGCAAGAAAGTTTCCTCCACTTTGTGCATAAATTGAGAATCTCAGTTAACCTTTTATGAATTTGTTTGTACGATGCAGGTTGGTCTTTTTGCAGGAAACCTTCAAACCATTCAGATGTGGTTTTAGAGTCCAAGATTATATTAGTGTGCTGTTTGGTCTCTTTCCTTCAGTGTCTTTAGTAGCTTTAAGTCCAGTATTTTATCAGGATATGAGACTTGCAGCCATTAAGAGAATATTTAAATAAAACATCTGTAAACCTCAATGTTACAATGTTATCAACAGCTTGACTTAACTAGCTGTGATCCAACAGCGACTGGCTTCTGCTGGCAAAGATGCTGCTAGGAATTTTGGGTGTTAAATCTTTCACTGTTACATTTTCCATCACATGTGTTCTGTGCTAAAATGGGAAGCCTGGCTCAGTGATAACAGGTAGGGGATGAGGGCTTATTAAATGGTTATTCTAGGCTCTGGGTTTTTTTTCATGTTGTGATCCAAAATGTTCTTAGTTTGGTTGTGAGATCCAGCAGAATGTTGTGTTTGGCAGGTGCTGCCACTGACAGATTTGAGTGGGATTTGGAAGGTGGTGGTTGTTAATTTAGGAACCAGGGTGTAAAAAATAAACAAAATAAAAGCTGGAGGACGATGGACATGCAGAGCTGCCTGAACTGTCAAAGATAAATTTCAATTTAAAGTTTCAGTGCAGGCCCTGCTGTTAGTCTGCAGCTCTGAAACGTGCCTCTCTGGGTGTTGCTTAATGTACTGAAGCCTTGCTGCAGCAGCCGGGGAGCTCTGTAAAGCTCCTGGGATCTATTGCATCCATGAGTGTGTCCCTTCGTTACGCTCCCTCAGTACAGACTGGACTTTGTGTAACTTTCTGTCAGCTTCATTCACTTCCTCACTGTTCAAAGCACTTGGAATGCTTGCGTGTGTGTGTGTGTGCGCGCACGTGTGCACGCCCCAGTGTTTTGCTGCAGTTGGTCACTAATGACTACCTCGGGGACGTTGAAGAGAGAACAGAGCAAAACGAGAAGCATGAAAGAACGGAGAACGACGAGCGGGGGGGGGGGGGGGAAAGGAAGAGAAGGGGGCGGGGGGCCGGCTGGGGG
>VOQJ01007097.1:27772-37928 GCA_015052665.1 Apistogramma diplotaenia
TGAAGTCGACGGCGGTCCGTCTGCAGCCGTCGCTTAACTGGAGAAGCCATTTGGACAGTTTGCCACAGACGGTTCTGACAAATGTTGGCAGTGTTCAGTGACAGTGAAGCTTTTAAATATATTGGCAGTTGCATACATTTGATACAAAGTGGTTAAAATGTTCCCAAAGGACCGTTTGATCCCTGAATGCAGTTTCTGTGAAACGATCAGTTTCTGTTGGTGGGGGTGGGGGAGGGGGGGGGGACCCGTGTTTGGAAACCAGTGTTGCATGTTGTGTTTATAGTATGAAAATATAGAGACAACAAGGACATTGCAGTTCTGTGGCATGTAATGAACGCACAGTTCAAACAGTGGCATCGCAACATAAAATTCCCTCTCCTCATTGCAGTGGGATCAGTGGGGTCCTGAACGCAGCACAGTTTGATTTTATGCTCACATTGTTGCTGCGTGCTTCATGAATGTGTAGCTGGGTTTATGAGCCTCTGGAAAAATATTAGCTATGAAGTTTAAATGTCGGTCAGCTCTGCTCTGCTGTTGCCAGTCAGTCCTGTTGTGCTGCACACTGGGATTCTGACTCACTGTCTACCTACAGATAATTAATATTCTTCATAACTGATGAAACTACTAAGAAGTATTGTGGTTACAGAGTCCTGATTTTCCAGTTAAACCACGTGTTGCTGTGGGGGTGAAAATTGATGGCCTCCAGCTGTGGAGTCGTTCACTTTTTCCACTGCTGATAACTGAGCGTGCACACGGCTGTGTTCATGTGTCCAGAACACACCTTTTTCTTTTTTTTTCCTCCCACTGAGCCGCTTCCCTTTCTCTATCCCTGTGTGGCAGATTTGGGACATCCGCTCTCTGGAGTGCGTTCACGTCCTGCAGACCAGCGGGGGCAGCGTCTACTCCATCGCCGTCACCAACCACCACATCGTCTGCGGCACCTACGAAAACCTCATCCACGTAAGGCAGAGCACGTACACACGGATTTTTTTTTCCATTCACAGCATTCTCTCCTTCTTTATGAGAGAAACGTGGCATCATCTCCCATTTGTCACCATTGAAGCTGACATCATTGAGTGGAGTCACTGATCCCTTAGTTACGTAGGTTCTGTGAGCATTCAGATTCGATTCGGGAAAGCTTAGTCACAGCAAAGACTTTGGCTAAGTCCACCTGACAGAACCCAAACTGAGACATACTGATCTAAAGCGCTCCAGAGTGGTTCACAGCTGCTTCCTGGAACCACGAAAAGATCTTTTTCGTGTGTGTTTTGGCAATACTGATGTAGGAGGAAGGAAGGTGATGGTGATGCGTGTGTCCTCCCTAGGTGTGGGATATTGAGTCTAAAGAGCAGGTGCGGACCCTGACGGGTCACGTGGGAACAGTTTACGCTCTGGCTGTCATCTCCACCCCTGACCAGACCAAAGTGTTCAGCGCCTCCTATGACCGCTCCCTCAGGGTGAGTAGTGTGTGTGTGTGTGTGTGTGTGTGTGTGTCTGTGTGTGTGTCTGTGTGTGTCGGGGGAGGGGGGATAATGGACTCTCACCTCATGTGCTAACTTGAGAGCGTCCTTGTCAGTCAATGAGGGCATCTTCTCTATGATGCAACAGTTGCCTATTTGTGTAGAAACATCCTTTTTTAAGATATTATTAACAGTGTAATGAATATATATGCACTGCACTAGAAAGCCCACACTGAGTGACTGCTTGGAGGGGTGTGCTGGGGAGCAGGGTAGGGGGAGCTGGAGTGAGTTCACACAGAAGGAAATGAGGTTGCTCAGTGTGGGAACACAGGATGTTCTAAAGTGAGCCGTGGCTCTGTGGCAGATATGCTGGCTGTGGATAATTGGCATTTTTGCTATCAGAAGTCTCACCTCAGCCTGGTTTTGATTGGTTGGCGAGAGGGAAATGACACAAGCACTGTGATTTCTTAAAGTTGAGCTGTTTTCCGTGGAGGGTGCTCTGATTGTAGCCTGTTATAGGATGTTTATAGAAAATCTACACTGTGTGCAGAACCTTAGTCGATTAAAAGGAGCAAATAAGATTACAGATGTTTGTTTATGCACCTTTGATCTGCGGTGTCCACTAATACACTTTTGATCGGAAGCTTGTAGTTTACTTCATCAGCCCAGTTTGTCCCTACACAGACTTGCCTTTACATTTATGCGAATCCATCTGCAGCACCATCTGTGGTTGGTATACTAGTGGGCAGTTGCTCTTGCTCTTATTTGAAAGTTCATTTCACTGATAATTATCTAACCCCGGTCATTCCCGTCCCACCAGCTGGCTCACTAGTCAAGTTATCATTGAATTGCTGTCAATCAGCTGCTTCTCCAGAGAGCATCTTTTCCTGTGGTTGGATGCCAGCTCTGCCATCTTGGACTGCAGTTTGGTGATGCACCTCTAAGCCAAGATCACAGGGGCTGCAGAGCAAAGACTACCACCTACAGTCCAACACGGTGAAGCTGACTTTCTTGAGAGCCAGCTGATTTATTGCCTCTCTATTTTCAGAGGGTGTTTTGGTCATTTAAATATTTGCTAGCTGTTTTGTAATTAATTTAACAGTGTATGTGTCTCACTTTGTGGTCCACTGTCAAACACCTGAAATAAAGCTTGTGGTCTCTGCTTCAGGGAGAGCTTTAACGTAAAGGTGCTGCAGGTCTTTGTAACACACTGTGATCACGGTGTCGCGTGTGGGTTTTGTAGGTGTGGAGCATGGACAACATGATCTGCACCCAGACTCTGCTGAGACACCAGGGCAGTGTAACAGCGCTCGCCGTCTCCAGAGGGCGCCTTTTCTCCGGAGCTGTTGACAGCACCGTCAAGGTACGACAGTCCACCTGATGCATCATCAATTCATGTTTTTTTTCCCCCTTTATTTCAGATGTTTTTCTGCTTATACCAGCATTATGTGCATTTTCAAAATAAAAGATCATTACAAGTAGTTCGTTTTTTCTGGTGATTCTGAAAGCTGATGTCTCGCGCCTCACTCTGCGCTGTTTTCCTTCCTGTCTCCCTCAGGTGTGGACATGCTAAGCCAACCGTTCGCTCTGCAAACATCCAGCCGGCTTCACCTCTCATTTACTTTTCCACACAGTTCCCGCCTCAGCACGCGTTTCTTTGATCGTGATTTACACTCTTCTTAGTGGCCTCATCCACCAGTGCATTACAGGGCACAGTAAGACAAAGCTGCCTTACAGTCGCACCACACCGGCCTGACTGGACGCTGCACTCCATTAACCAGAGCGGGACGCAGAGAGGATTGTTACTGTTAGTTTTTCACACAGTAGACGGTCCTGCCTGCTTCCTGCAGACACTCCTGCCGTTTAAGAACTTTCCCGACAATATCTAACGCAAACTGTTTTAAATGAGTTTAAAGGCTGGCTTCACTAACCTGGAGTGACACCGTGCACACTCCTCACGTCCGGTTAGGTGGCCCTTCAGAGCATCCCAGAATGCAGCACAAGAAACGAAAGACATCAGGTTAATTTTAACGTTTATTAAACCATGAAGTATTTGAATTGGCAGCAGTGAAAAGTGTTATGGTGTGAATGTGAGTGCGAGTGGTTGTCCGTTTCCTGTGTCGGCGCTGTGACAGGCTGGCGACCTGTCCAGGGTGTACCCCACCTCTCGCCCTGTGACAGCTGGGATGGGCTCCAGCCACTGATTAACACAACTCAGTGTTTCAGTTTAATTAGGCTTATTAACTTTTAAATGTCACAAATCCTCAGCAGTGGAGACAGTGCTGTTCTCGCAGACAGAGGGCGCCACTGTCTGCGGTCACGTAACAAAGTAACCAGTAAAGATTCTTACTGTCAAGACTTTAATTCCTGTTTAAAAGCTTTAAAAATGCTAAATTGATACTTAAACGGTGAAATTATAATTAATAAAGTTAAAATGATATATGCTTATTGTCACGTTGTGCAAAAATAATAAAATAAAAAAATAAATATATTTATGAATTAAATACAGTATTATGTATAGAATCAGAGCTGATAAACCACATTCATTATTACTCGATAATGACTGTAGGGGTGGAGGTGTTAACCTGAGCCACATATTGTGTTGTCAGGACCACATCATTTAGCACTTTTGTTGCCACGGCTTGCACGTTATTTATTTCCTCAAATTGTCCTGTGGGCTGAGCTTCACTGCTCTTTCTCAGCGACACACCTCGAGGTAAAGAACTACATTCGGGTGGTGCACGTGATTCAGCTGCTCACACTCCCGGTTTTCTCCGGTCTCAGTGGCAGCGACAGAGTAGCATCAAAAATCAGACGCGCAGATCAGCGAGGCATCTGTCGGAGCTCCCGTTCAGACTCACTTAGGAGGAGGTCACCCAGTTCAGTGTTGTGAAACCAGCCTTTATAAAAAAAATAAAAAAAAACACGTTTTAATAAGCAAAGACTTTTAAGACAGAGACAGATCTATAGATTTAGAGTTTTATATTTGTGCCATGATGGAGCTATATTGAGAGCAACCCAACGGTTATAAATTTCTGTAAAATACCCGACAGTGGCGAGCCCGATCAGGCGCCCACGAGACGACTCACACCGGCCAGCACGATGGAGAGAGGAAGGCGGTCTGCGTGCATGCACGTGCCTGTTATTGTGTATACGTGAGTGTTTCAATGAGTGCCATATGTGTGGATGGAAAATAAGGAACAGCTGTAATGATGTCTTTTCCTCTCCTCTTTACGGCCCTCCCTCCTCCTCTCTGACCAGAGGGAACAGAACCACAGATTATCACAATGCAGAGAGTTGACTGTAATTAACCTTAAACCACTCCTGAGGAAAACGCAGAGCGCGAGCCTCTGCTTTCCCAAATTGAAGACCCATATTGGGTTGACAGTACAATGAAGGGATTTACATATGCCTGTGAGGATACTCAATGAGATAATGTGCATCCGATTCAGAGACTAAATTAAAAGTTTTACTGGTTTTTAATCGTCCTACTGCGCAGCCTTGGTGAGGGTGGCAGAGGAGGGGGAGAGAGGAAGCATCTTCACTGGTCACACTTTAAGTGATTTCTTGTATACTTGTAATCATGTAAGCATAAGTTGATCGTTGATCAATAAAACTGTTGTACACTTCGAGAAGTGCTCGTCTGGTTTATTTGAATTAAACAAGCATGAAAGGACTCGAGGATGAAATTATTGCATTATCTTTTTTGTTCAAATTCACTTTGAGAGTATAAAATGCCTTTGTGCCCAGCGTCATAACAGCAGCAGAAAGGGAGACACTTTAGTATTCACCAGCAGGGGTATGGCTAAAGGTGGTCTTAGGTGGCAAACTTAACTGTCTGTATAAAAGATGGATGTAGCCATCATGGCTGCTTTATAGCAACGTTTTGAAGCCAGAAGTTCCCATATTTGGTTGAATCGGGGGCTTATTTGCTTGATCAGTGAGCTGCATTCATTAATTGCGTGAGTAACTGAAGTATGCTATTTAGCAACCTGTCTGCAACCTCTCTGCAGTAGGATATTTGACTCAACTAGTTGCTAACAGGTTGTATCTTGGTTACACTCCTGTAAGGTTGCTGAGCACCTATGTCATTTTGGAGTAATGTCACAATTTTTGGAGGAATTTCTAAATTTCTGTTTCAACTGTATGCGGTTTGGGCTGGAATCTGAATGAAAGTAGTTAATGCTAATACAGCAACAGATTTGCAATATTCACGATTTATCACAATAAATCACAAATTGGATGTTATCGCCCACTTTACCCTGTTATTGCAGCCGGCGTGACTAGCATTAGCTTAGCTAATACAGGTGTGTGATAGCCCCTGGGCAAGTAGAAGACTTAGATATTCACCAGGCTTTACACAAGGTTGGGTCAGGTGATTCCAATCAATCTTGTTTAATTGCTGTGAACACCTACATTGTGCTCTGCAGAGGCTCTCCCGTCGAGAGAAATTAAAATGCAAATACAACACAAAAGAGGCTGTCAAGTTTGTACAGAACATTTATTTATTCAGAGCAGATGGCCATAAGATGCAGTCACTGCAAGCACACCACTGTCCAGTCACTACAACACACACACTCCCACACACACAGATTTCACACAGTCAATAGCAGAGCAACACGTGACACACTCTCTCAAGCATTCGCATACAGTCGCTGCAGAGCAGAGGAGACACCATTCAGGTGTCTGTTCAGATAAGCACAGGCGGAAAATCAAATAAAAAACAGCTTGGCTTCATCTTTTGTTAAGAAAAAAAAAAGAAAAGTACTTTTTTTTCCCACAACTTATTTGACCATCTGTGTTTTTTCACCTTGGTAGCCTCACCCCAACACCCGAGCACCCAAACACAGTTCAAAATAAATCCTACGACATGAGGGATGACCAAAATGAGACCTAAGGAAGGACGAGAAAAGGCAAGCTGTATCTTTGACATGATCGCAGTTGAAAAAGCTAGAGTAGGAATGCTGTACCGTGTAAGCCACACATGGTACAGCATACCTTCAACAGTCGGACTGAACTCTCTAGTTTGTAGTAACAAAGGACAGTCTGGTGCCAGATTACACACAATTGAAAATAAAGGGAAAAAAATGAAAAAATCTAATTTTTATATTTAATAAAATATATAAATATGCACCTACACATAAAACATCTGGTGACATTTTAATCAATACGGAGCTACTGAAGTCCCACATAAAGCCACATCTTTGTGTATATCTTCAGGAGAAATTGAGCCATTAAATTAGTGTTTATTACAGGATTATTTGCTATAGTCCATGTTTTGAAGGACTTTGAGGGCTTAGAGCTAGATCAGAAGATTGATACCACTTTTACGGCTTAGCTTAGCAAAACTACCTCTAGCTACAGTTAATAGTGAAGCAAAAATGTTTTTTACACAGCATACATCTTGATGCAAAGTATCAAAAACTCTTAAAAGTAATGAAACCTAACAGTCTTACACATATTTAAAATTTCAAACGTGTAATTAGAAAAATGTGGACTATAAAAAAATGTTAACGATTTAGGCATCATCACTGACCTGGAGGAAGTTACACCAAACATGAAACTACCTCCAGCTGGTTGCTAGCTTAACTTAGCAAACTTCTACCACAGCATATCTAAACCATATCTAGAGTCTGTGCACAGCCAAATTTTAACTTATATATTATTAAATCCAACCTTAATTAAAAAATTTTTTATTGGGTTCAAATGGGGAGGACATGTCAGAATATTTTGAATAATTTTAAAAAAATTTTTAGCTTAGCTTAGCACTATAACTAAACGGGAAAATAAACGACTCCTGCTATGTCAGAAGGTAAATATAGACATTACACATCAGTTTTTGTACAAATGAAACAAACTAAATATTCCTTAGTGAGCTAGCTAGCTTTTCCACTGAGTTTTCAGTTCCTTAGAATTAAACTAACCTTAACTAACCAGCTGGTAAATGTGGCTAAACGCAGAAAGTGGCATTGATCCTCTCAGCTAACTCGGTAAAACAGTGTCTATTTGCCTAAACTATTTCTTAAATAGTGTGATAATGTAGCCTGAATGTAGCTGCTAACACCGGAGAACAACATATTTGTTAAGGAGGCAGTGGGAAGTGTAGACATTTTTTGAAGTTGGTTCTCTGTTGTCGAAGCCAACTGAACACTGATTTACTGTACCTAGGGTTTCTTTTTAGTTGAATGAGATTATGGATTAAATATCATAACTCAGTGGTGTTGGGCGGGGCAGCATCATTTTCATACCAATATATCAAGAAAGATAGCAAACCGGAAAAAGAGAGTGATGCCCTTATATTGTACATACCCATCTACTGTATTGAAGTCAGACCAAAATCACAAAGCAAGGCACATGTTTCAAAGCAAAAAAGACATAACTATACAAAAGATAATAAAACTAAACAACAAGAATTGCTTATACTATACACATTGCCACACCAGGACACATGTACACATGTAGGCGCAGAAAAAACAATACAAAATAATAATAATAATAATAATAATAAAAAAGAACACTTCCTGGAAATATCCCAACATGTTATCCTACAATGGTTCATCAGCTCGGACCACTTAAGCATGGAGAAGCAAACTGTTTCAACACTCAGATTAGATCTGTTTACTTTGAAAAATAGTCTTCAGGATGAAACACACTCATAAATACACTTCTTCTTATATTTTTTTTCAAATATCCATATATATATAATCTCTATGTGATCATAATTTAAATACCACGACTATTCTCTGAGTTCTTATTCATTTATATAAGCAGTGTGGCTGCTAACATACTGTGAAACCTTGATTTCCTTAACGGGCAGAGGTGCAAATGGAATCTCGGAATATTGCACCAATTTCCGGTTTGAGGAGTTTAACGTTGCACTCGAAACAAACCTCCAGGTTTCACAGATCTCCGCCGCCGCCTGCTCCGTTCTAATACTTTTTTATATTTTCATCCCATGTATATGGTGTCAACGCACTGCGTAGTAACCATGGTGATGCCGTTTACAACGGTGATGATGTAGATTGTCATGGCAACACAGGGTGGGTGGTTGGGAGTGTGTGGGACAAGAGCGATAGAGGGGTTGTCAGTGGACGTGAGCGTGTTATCTCAGTGCAGGAGGACCTTGAGACTGCTGATGCCGAGCTTATTGACAGGATCCAATAATATCCTTGAATGGAGGTGTTTTGTCATGACTACTGGGGAATTCAGTGTACATTCATCGACTCAAGGCATAGCTCATCTTTAGCATCTTTAGCTTTTGTTGCTAAACAAAAAAATTAAATGTCACATTTGGAGCACATAAAAATGATTTATTATTTGACACTGAATCGAAGTAGATTCTATCTATACAGTGGGTTTGATCAACAGCAAAAGAGGCTTTAATAGTAATCCTATTTGCACTTTTGCTTTGCAAGCTGTGGCGTGTCTGCTGTGAAAAGAGCCAGTGGACACAAGGATGTTGACGCGTCCTCGGGAGATCAGTGCAGCTGCGACTCTGACGGGTTCAGAATGAGTGCGAAGGTGTGAAGTAGAATTCAGACGCTAAGACCAGAGAGGGGAGAAAGATGGCTAGAAGAAGCTTTTTTTGGGGGGCTGCATACTAAATGCCACAACCAGTAATCACAATCCACAGCATGAAGCTGTGTCAGAATTTGACTTCAGACTCCCCATCAAGGCTTGATGAAGAAAAACACATACTTTTTTTAGTTGTATCTGTTTATAAATGTTGTGAAACACATCTGTTGTGAAACACATCTATAAAATCTACTTTGATTCAGTGTTGTAGGAATGTAACGCGCGGGGACTCCAAATAGATCCTGCAGGTCCAGAAATGGTATCAGATTGGTGCTCTGTAACAACCTACACCCAAAGTTGACAATGAAACGTACTGGGAAACCTGAAATTTGTTACAATACCTGTTTAGTCAGCACATTTTTTTCATTGCTGGCCAAGCTTTGTCTCTCTAGACATTCAGTTCTGACTGTGGTGCTTGTGCTGCACTGTGCAAAGTAGTTAGGAGCAACTAAGACCAATATAAACTTTGATTTCCTCACCCATTTCTTCTGCTGCTACCCTACTTTACCCCACCTCACTAAAAGCCTGCTTCCATAACCCCTTTAACCCCCTGACGTCTAAGTTATCATGTGCAGAAACCCTAACCATACTGTATGTTTTGGTCAAAGACAAAACTGATGGGGTTTTTTTTTGGGGGGGGGGTGTGAACAGTTTTTGGTGTGTGTCAGAATGATTCGTTTATTTGTTCCCTGGTTGCCCAAACCTTAGAGAACAATTTAAAAAAAATCACATTCTGTTCACTTAGGGTTTGAGTTAGGGTTCACCACTGATGGCTTAGACCTCACACCATGGTTAATGGCACCTTCAAGTTCCCAGAACTTTACCTACTTAGTCCCAAACACAACCTGCTCTACCCTCACTGTAGTTTTCTCCCCTTTTGCCTCTTTTTTAGTTCATTTCATTTATTGTGCATGCTCCCTTGTGTGTGTGTGTGTGCGTGTGTGTGTGCATGTGTGTGTGTGCGCGCAGTCTGGTTGCATGGTGTCATTGTGCTTCTCCTGTGTGTGTGTGTGTGTGTGTGTGTGTGTGTGTGAGTGTGTGTGTGTGTGTGTGTGTACAGGATGATTGATGATGAGGAAGTGGCAGATGCAGCCAGGACAGGAAACAGAATTTGATCCTGA
>VOQJ01007104.1:6536-16965 GCA_015052665.1 Apistogramma diplotaenia
TCACAGCGGGAGAATGACACTAAATCTTATATGGTAGTGGACAGTGCTGGAGTAATATTGGACTCTGTGTCTGCAGCAAAATGCACATTCACACCCACTCTCTCGCACACACACACACACACACACACACACACACACACCAAAAGACTTTGTTTATCCATCATAAGTGCAGCAGCATTTGACCCCTTTCCTCTGATTGACCTTCCTATCATTTGGCTGGCAGAGGTTTGGATTTATTCCATATGTGTGTATCTGTGCGCACTGTGCTCAGTTAAACTTACGGCTTCGTACCTGTGATACCCACCTGGGACTATTACCTATTCTGCTCAGTGCTCCTGAGCACATGTGACCTCTGTAGCCTGTCTACAGATGGGCACTTAAGCTCAGGTAGTCTGTCAAAGCTGTCACAGCCACCACGCTGCAAAATGGACGTCTCTGGTGCGACTGCCTCTGACACGAAACTCGCTGCTGCCGTCTTTACTGTAACGACCAACAAAACAGTGTTTGGAAACAGGCTGAAACACGCTTTCGGCTGCGTTGGTATTGGCTTGGCTATGTGCAGTTCAGGAAGGCAGAGGCAAAATGGAAGCTGATGTGAATGTTATTTACCACTTAACTGGAAAGAGGCAGTTAAAAACAGCTGATCTGAGCGGCGCTAACAGGGGGATCGCAGACCTCTACAGGCATAGCTGGATGGTAGATTGAGCAAATTAGCAGCTTGGTCCGTGGTTTCAGCTGAGCAGCCCTTCCACTCAAATATGGAGGCGATTTGTTGGAGAACCACTTTTTTTTTTGTTGTCTGGATCATGATCATTACTATAGACATAAACTGTCCCTGCATTACAGTTAAAGAGACGGTTCGGGACACCAGGCGGGACACCATTAATGTTTTGTTTCATAAGCAGCACAAGCTTCACTCCACGTGTAGATGGGGGCGCTGTCCTCTGAGTGCCGGCAGTGGAAAGGCATCAAAATAGGTCCCACGCAGAACTGATTGGAACATGCTTTGTTTAGAGTAACCAAGTCATGATCATGTCATTTTCCTCACTTAGTTTCAGCCTATTCAAGAGAAGGCCAAGCTGGGCAGCTTACGCCAGAGCAATCTAGATGAGTAAATGGCACTAAAGGTCAGATGAAAAAGGCTTTTTTAGATTTTTTTTGTTTGTTTGAGATTTTAGGTGAGCTGTGCTTTTAAATGCTTTTCAGACAGTCCTCATTCATCGTCAAGAGCATCCTGTCAAATTTTTAGTGTCTGAAACTTGTTTGATGCCACAGGATCTCTGTGAGAAAGAAGTCTGCAAAACATCTTGAATCAGAGCTTAAGAGATTTCATAGGCAGCGTGTTTGCAGTCATCATTTATAAACAGGCCAGGAGAGGAGACAGCAGGGGCTAAGGAGATTCATAATCCTATCCCCTCTTCCCACTGATTCTCTCTCTGTCTGTCTCTCTCCCCCATGTGCTACTTAATGAGACAACAATACAACTCCTGCGTCTGGCTCTGAGCATCCTGCATCTGCCTTAACGAAGCCAGCAATAACGCTATTAAATACGTTACGTTCAGCTGACTTCTGCTGTGTGCCATCTAGGGATTACAGTATCCCAGAGCACCGCATGTTACAGTCTGCTTCAGAAGTCAAACCTTAAATGTGCAAAGGTGATTTTGGCTCTGCGCGTTACGCCAGCGCGAGTCTGCAGCACGACCCTCGTCCACCTCCTTGCTATAAATGAGGGAATCGGAGCTCCGTCTGAAGCTCGTGACGTTCTGCGGCGTGTGTGTCTGAATCCCGCTCAGCCATTAGAGAGCGAGCGGGATGATTATGTGGGGCGACTTAAAAAGTACATCTCAATTTTATTGGCAGTATATTCACTTCAAGGGAGCGGAATATGGGTCATGATCTGATATAAAAAGGCTGCTCAATAATTCATCGGGGCTGATTAAGAGGACTTGTATTGACACAGACACTGTCCATGACAAGGGGGTGTACACAAACCGCTCAGAAGAGCATTTAGGCAACTTTGTGGGATTATTATAAGCTCAGAAACAAGCTGGGGAAAAAAAAGAGAGGTGCACGTGTAGACCTCCTTTGATGTTTTAAGCTGCTATACATCCACCCTTATGTGGCACACGTGCATGTGATGAGTGTTGTTTAACAGTGAGTGTACATGTTGTCAGAGTTTGTGCGAGGCCCATCAATCTATTAAATATGAAAAGTACAATCTGTTACCCCGCAGAGACTGCTTCATTATTCATCAACATATTTCAATTAATCATTTATTTACCTAAAGTATGGCTCATGCTCTACGCCCCCATCCTACAGTTTAGACTCTCATATGGACTCCTGATGTATGAGTATAACAGGATTAATAGGAGCTGTTTGTTATTCTTGTGCTGCAGCACGCGGTGCAGTTTGAAGGTGTTTTAGGGATGAAGGCAAAAGGCAGTTTCTGTACTACCGAACATTTGGAGGAAATATTTGATTTGTCATTTCAGGCTGGGTTCTCCTCACATCAGACTGTTGCATCTTTTTAAGAAACACACACGATTTAGTGGAGTGAGCTGTGAGAGGCACTCAAACCGATTTCATTCTTAACAGCAAAGCAGAGAGTTATAATCAGATAACCATATCAAATGACAGTTCGTACCATTTAAATTAGCCTCTTTTAATCAGATTTATTGATTCTAAGGGGAGCAGGTCAGAGGTTGCCCAAGTGTAGCATGGCTTTATTAGAGTCTAACTGACTGTGACCTGCTTCTAACCCGCTGTCCTCCCTTTTCCCCTTTGCAATAACAGACTGGCAGTCGTCAGGAAAACAAGCGGCTCCAAACATCTTTCCGGAGGAACAGAAGTGAAGCTGCTCCTGTGGAGTACAATTACCTCGAAATTGCTGCTTTACCCCCTTGACCTGACGAGGATTTTACCTAAAACCGCTGTGAGTTCCTGGTGCCAGCTCCTTGTCCGCAATCACCACTGAAGGGATTAGGATGTGGTGGGGAGATAAATGCTCGGCAGCAGTGCCTGATTTTTAATCTCACCTTTCCATTCATGAACATCTGTATTTACTTCAACAAACCCCACACAGCTAATGAGGTGTCCTGGTAGAGACTAAAGCACATTTGTTTGATTAAGCGCAGCTGGTTAGCACAGGAAAAAAAACCTGCTGGTAGGATGACACCTGAAAATAATGAAGGGCTATTTTATTGTCTGTTTGTGAGTCAATTAAACTCATCTTTCTGGTAACTGGCTAATGTCTTTGTCATGTGGTATCAATCCAGGTGATTAGCTGTGCCAGTCACAGGGAGACAAAAAAAAAAATCTTCTGTTTTCTCTGCTACGAGGTGCAAATCTAGATAGTTTTGATGTGAGTTGCCCGGCTTTTTCCTGAATATAATGGAGTTAAATGGCTCTCACCTCACGGTGCCTGCAGGGCCACAGGAATACGGATGCAGCAGCTACGTCTCTTCTTTCAGAAATCACAAAATCTACAGACCTGGTTGTGAGCAGCTTCACCTGCCAAACGCATCACACTGCAGAAAGGAGCGCGCGCCTACCTGTGACTGCAGGCTCGTGCTCGTGACAGCGCGACAGCATGTAATCACGGATGGCGTCCTCGGCTGAGCTGTGATGTCAGCCAGCTGCACTCCTCCTGGCAGATGACACTAGAATGCAAAGAAAGTTCATACGTGAAATTTTTCACAATGAGGTTTGTGGATTTTTAAATTTTATTTTTATTAAGTGGGTCATGATTTCTGGACTAGACCTTGTTGTGGAGCTGCTGCTAGGATTAAGGTTAGGAATTATCCTCAGGAAGAAGGTCGAAATCTCTGCAGATGGCATCTCTAAGACTGGGCAGCTCACACCGAAACAATCTAGATAGATAAATGATATTGTAGTAGAACTGAACAATATGTAAACGCGATTGTGGGGCGAATGCCCTTTTAATGTGCTGTTCCCTCTTGTGCACGAGAAAAGGTTTCTGTGCTCTTCAGATCTTATTTAGTTTAATTTAATTGGGCCCCATTTTCCACAGGGATCATATTTGTAATCATTTCCTGTCACTTCCTATTCGACTACAAATTTTCAACTGCCCCGCATTATTACAGCATGGTGTGAGGCAAAGTGATCACCAGAAACCCCTGAGGGGGGGGGACTGCCACCACCTTCAGGGACAAACCATGATGTCAGAGAATATGTAGAGTCTCCAGTGCTGAAGAAGAACTCAAAAATGAAGACCTTTTTAAAACAGTGGCTGCTCACAGTCGATAATCATATTGTCTTTTCTCTTGTGTTGACTTTAGTTCAGCCTCCCTCAGTCTGAGGCTATGAGAGGGAGAGAGGAGTCCCAGGCCGCACCATCATGCTACTTCTGAGACGCTGGGATGAGACTTTGGCTGGCAAAACACAAGGTAAGACAATATTGATGCATGGGGCCTCTTTACAGCCGCAGCTGATCTTAGTTTTCTCGCGCCGTCCCTGTGGAGAACTGCCAAAACAACCCATCTTATCTCGACTGTGTGTGTTTGTGTGTCTGCATGCGTCCTAACGCTGAATGATGGATGTTCCTAAACTTCTGGAGTGTGTTTTTTTTCCTTTGCTTTGTATCTTATGCCAGGTGTGCTTGTGGGTCAGGGTAATGGTTCAAGGTGGAGCTTACAGATGAATGGTTTAATCCTTGGTTTTTAGCACAGTGTGCACTTTGATCAATGGCATGCTTCGGCCTCGTTCACATGACTCCACAGGCATTGATCAGGCAATTAAAGGATTTGTTGAATGAGAGTGTTTTTTGCGTGTGTGGCAGGAGTGTGCGACCATTTCCTCGTCAGCTGCGTTCGTGCGCCGCTCTGCTTCGTGTGGACGATAGAGAGAAAGTGTGTTTAGTTTGAGGAGATAAAAGAAGCCATAATTCTCCCTGTGACTCAGGACCAAATTACACAGAGCAAATGTTTTTGCCACATGGGCCAAAGACAGGTCATTATCATATCAGTGGATTTCATCATTTTCTCATGCAGTGCTCCTCAGTGCTAACCTCATCTCATATACTCTTAGGAGTCTGAGCCTTGGTGCAAATTTGCTCGCACTTCTTTCCCCCCTACTTTTTTTTGTGTGATTGGAGTCAGTGGTTCACTGGTTGTCGTGAGGGTGATGGACTGTGCGCACACTGTGGGAGCACACTCCTAATAGCACCATGACACAGGCGCTCGTCTACAACTTTAACCTGCTGCCTTTAAGCCAGCAGTAGAGCAGCAGCGCGGCTTTGTAATGAAGAGCTACCGTAAAGTCACATATCTGATTTGGCTGATGCCACATGGATAAATTAACAGCGATGATGCATCTAATTAACAAGAACGCCCCGCTGTTTCTGATTAAACAAAACGTAACATTCACACGTACAGTTGCAGATTATTAGTCTGCCGGGCTTATTATTCAGCTTCCTGCTCTTACATAAACTGTTTAGAAAAAAGCTCTGGCTGGAATAATGGCCTAAAAGAGGACATATTAGAATAATAATGTCTCATGAGTTTTTTAAAAGCTTTATCTCCAACCTTTGTGTACCTAACCTAAATGGGATTCTGGCCCCTCGTTATATCAGCGCCGCTCAGCAACCCTAATTAAGTGCTGCGTGGCTTTTAAATCATTTTTCAGTCAAATCTAGTTAACAACAGACTTTTATTTAGACTGTGAGAACCCATGTCATTATCCATACTCATGATGAAATTAATTAAAGTCACAATCTTTGATGTGTGAAATAGAACTTGGGCATTTTTAGGGTCAGCTTTCTTCTCCCTCTGCTGTGCAGCGTGCAGTTAGAGGCAGATTTCTGTGTTGAGGTGTAACAGGAGGATCAATGTAACGCGCCTTTCTCCTGTGATCCCGGTGTTGCAGACTTTTGCTGAATAGGCCACTATTCTTATGTGCTTATTTTTTGAGAACAATCATATCTGACAGTCTTCTTGGTTTTTTTTTATACTTTTCATTAATGTGTGTTTTTATTTTTTATTTTTACCTCTGACTGTGTCTTTTCTAAATTGAAGCAAATTCAAGAGCCTGGAGTTAGGAAGTATTCTGATGAAGGACTCATAAAAAGAAACAATAGGGGGGAGAGGAGAGTGGGAGAAGTGTTTTGGTAGTTGTTTCTGGGGATGTGGAGTAGAAGGTAGAAAGAGAACAGCTGTTTGTTTTTTCCAGGGAGACAATGATATCTGATGCGCCTGTGCTGCTGTCTATTTTGTTTTTTCACCTCAAGTAAAATTACACAGCAGTGCGTGTGGGCATCTCATTACATCAGCAGCTCAGACTGGCAATCATATCACTGATGTTTGGTTGGCATGTATGCTACAGCAACCAAAGTCGTGCAGGATGAACGTCTCAGGTGGTTAGCTGCCTCAGAGTAACTCGATGCTACATACATTACCATTAATTAAATTTTGACTGCGAGATCACATACATATGCTTGACCTTAAAACACAGCTAAGATCCACTTGGTAGAATCGATTGCTTTGTGAAACAGCAGATCAATGCGGCTTCGCTCATTCTTGTCTCCAGCGGTGGAGCAGAAGCATAAGTCACCTGGAAAACGGCCTGCACTTCCAGTCATTAGCTGCTGCACTTCCAACATTTGCTTTGGTGGCATCTGTTATTTTCTGGCACATCCTCAGATGCTGCTGTGAGGAGGCTTCAGGTGCTGTCACTGTTTGTGCTCCAGTTTTTGGATTGAACAAGCGCTGAAACTGTTTGTCGATTTACAAGACTTGAATCTGCGACAAATGATTAATAGTTTACATGATTTTCGGTGTCAACGTATACTGGTGGCAGGTTCTCAGTTGTGCAGCACAGCAGCTTTTTTCTGTTTTATATAAATGAAACTTAAAGCATTTAGGCAGCTAAGTAAGAAAAACTAACAATCTTGTGATGTGCCTGAGCAGAGTTGTAGTTTTTATAGGCTAAAACAAGGTCGTGGTCTAGCACACCTGGCTCAGGTGAGTCAGTTGTGACTCCCAGCAAATTCAGGCCAAAACAGTAGGACGGTAATTGTTCTCAGTGACCAGCTTTATCCTGTTTTCTTTCATATTATGCACTGTGTTCATTCATTATTTTATATTTGCATGATTTTATACCCCTTACTGGAAGCAAAGTTCATTAAAAGCTGTATATAGAAGATGGCTGTAGCCACCGGGGCTAGAGATAACAGCAGAAAATGTTGATTACCTGAAATACATGTTGCCATTTTTTTAGATAACTGGCATTGCTGTTGTGAGCTATGTTCCTTAGGCGGAAATGTTTGCAATGGCAAGCATTTTACACATAATTAAGCTCAACATTAAGTCCACTTGTTGACTGCTGTTTTTAAGGCTCAAGTTCATTATTTAGGTCGAATTCTGCCTTTTATTTTATCTTCTTTAATCAAACGTGATCATATTTAGATGAGATGCTAGAGGGGGTTATGAGGTCACGCTAGTGCTGCTAGCTGGTATGATTAGCAGAATGCTTCCTACTTTATTTTGATATTATGGCTACTAAGAAAAAGTCTTAAAGCAAAAGACAAAGTAAACACCTGAGAATGTTTTTAGTACAAACACTGAAAAAGAAAACAAGTAGCTTTTATGCAGCTTCCACTTTTATCTTTGTCTTTTTTTAGTTATTTTATACTTGTGTTCTTCCAACTATTTGTATTAATAATAGGCTGTAATCCTGCCTTTATTGATGCATACTGTGTGCATATGTGCATACAGTTCCTCAACTTTTGACCACAGGTGTTTACAGCCGTGCGCCAACTTGTTGTTTCCTGGTCTCACCCAGAGGTTGTGTTGTGGGAGCGTGTGAATGATTTGTTTTGGTGTGTAAATGCCACAGGTCAGCATCTTTATGCAGGAAACACTTGTGCTCGTGCCTTGAGGAGTGACAGTGCCGAGTGTCGGAGCGTTTTTGCTGTATAGATGGGAAAGGATGATTACAGCTGAATGATAAATCTTTTATTTCAGTACTGCACATTGACAGTGCAGTGAGGTGGGCAAATTCATACATTTCAAGGGTTTAAAACATGTAATGACTGAATCTGGGTTTTACACGTCTTTGTACAAACTGGTGCCTGGTTTAAAGGCAGCCACTAAGACCTGGCTCTAATTTGGAATAATAACACCTGTGTCCTACTGTGTGATGAAACTGATACTAAGAGATTTGATTAATGTGCTGTTGTGCAGGAGCTGCGACCAAGTAATGCTATTTAAACAATTTTTTCTTTCTCGCAGCTCCACTAAGCAGTGTTTTTCTTTCCCATTATGAAAGCTGTGCCAGACAATAAATCAGTGTATACCAGAAAAGAGCCTGCTTTCCCCAGTGCAGGAGAGAGCTGTATGCGCCTTGCTGTGAGACTGGATTGAGGTGCATCATCATCATCTAAACTGCGCGCACACACACACACACACACACACACACACACACACACAAATCTCTAAAAGCCTGTTTGTGATGTTGCAAAGATGAAATGGTCAAGCACAGGCAGTGACCCTCATCCATACCTGAATGCACCCGCGCCTGCAAGTTGAACCCGAATGCACAGCACTGTCTCGCAGCCCTGCTGCTGCTGAAATGTCATAGGCAATGCTCACCGCGCTTCAGTGGCCTCACTAAAGCAAAGCATTTTCTACTCTGCCCCTCGCCTTGGAGGCTCTCAGCCTCAGTCTCAAAACCACCTGCAGCTCTTTGCTGTTTGCCAGTAGGTAATATTAAAAGTTATTGATTGGGCTGTGTTTAAAGAAAAATACCCACTAGGAGTTTAGCAGAAAAACTCCCAATAGGGAGCTAATGTCTCCCTCAGGGACATCATCCACATACTGTCAAAACCTGTGATATGTTGCAACCAGGATGCAGAGCAAGGGAGGGGGAAGTGTGGAGAGGGGCAATCTGTCTCATATAGAACAGGGAGATGCTGCAGTGCTTCCAACTAGGCACACAGACAAAAGGGAGAAAGAGATTGTGATGTGAGCTGTTGTGAGGAATACATGCATAATAGGTTTTTCAAAGTCTGACTGATTAAACTGAATGGACCTGAAGACGGTGCAGCCCTCATGCAGCCATTTAGCTGCTTCTGTGTCTCCAGTCGATTGTTCCTGTTTGCATCTCACATCGATTTCTGAAAGCTATGACAAAAGTTTCAGAGCTTTTGGTAACGATGTAAATGCTCATGTAGGACTGTTCAGTGGTGAAAATATGGCCAGTATTCCTTTGCACAAGAGATTCATTATGAGTCATATTTTTGCAAATGGCTGCTCATTTCAGTGTTCACCATAACGAAAATGCTGTAAAAGATGGCCACAAATTTTTCATCTGCACTTTCATTTTAGTTATTGATCCATTTAAATGTGTGACATGTAGAATATTGCAGAAAGTACTCTCACATAGCTTGATGCTGAATTAGCTTGGAACTGTTGTCTAATTATGGTGTTGCATCAATTGTTTTTCCATATTAAACCCCACTTAGGTCTAGTTGTCCCAGGTAGTGACTGTTGCATGTAAAAGGATGGGATACATTTGTTTACCCCTCAGTAACAGTGGAAACAAGCTGTGAATGTAGCGGTGAGCTACAACCTCTGGCAAAAATGATGGGAGGATGTTCATTCAGGTTTTTAACTTTGTAGCAAATAAACAAACCACACATATGGTGCAAAATTACTTTTGTTTAATAGCTCAGCATTCCAGCTTTGTGAAGCATGAAAGATGCAAAAATGTTGGTGGTTAAAATAAAGTATTTTCAGACTTTAACAAGCTGTGAAAGGAAGAGCAGTCCCAACAAGAGAGCTGCCAGTTAAAGCAATAGAACTCCTTCAAGAAGGAAACCCAACATGAAGTTTGTTGTTCTCAATGTTCTATGTGTTTTATATTTGGAGGAAGTAGAAACAAAATGGGAAGATAATAAAAGGCAATCATATGGTTAGATGGAAGACATCACAGCATTGGGCCAAAAACACTTAAAGCAATGGAAGTGATGGAAGAAAGTGCACAAAAAAGAAAGCAGGTGCCAATGTTTGTGACAAATCTGCAAGAAATGAGCTGAATGAAGAGAGATGTACATAAAGAGAAGCCAAACAAAATCCTGCACTAACACCCAAGCAAGACCACCAGGTTACAGTGGGCTAAAGAGAAGCAATTGTGAACTGTGGACGACTGGATAAAAGGGATTTTTAGTGATAAATCACAGGTCTGCACTGGGCTAAAAAAATGATGTTAGATCTTTAGCCCAGTGAAGGGTTGAATGTTGGGCAAAGGCATGGGGAGAAGTGACAGTCATTACCTCAACAGTAACACACAAGTGTATAATTGAATATTGGACATTTTGACCTCCGAATCATTTTAGATATGGAGACCAGAATTGTTTTTGTTTTTTTTTTTGTATTTTGTGAGCTGAAGTTGGCTTTTTTAAAGGTACATTGTG
>VOQJ01007105.1:1071-16579 GCA_015052665.1 Apistogramma diplotaenia
AGGGTCTCTGCAGAGGAGACTCACTCCATCACCTCGCCAAGACCTGATTCCTTTTATATCCTCTTGCACCAGCTAAAGAGATGCTCTAATTTGGGCTAAGTGCTGCAGACAGATGACTGCAGAGGAGCCTACCAGAAAAGCATTGCAATAATAACAGACTTTATTACGACCAAGACGGAAAGCAAATTCATGCGCCGCACTCATTACAACATGGCACAAATTAAAATGAAATGACAGCCCTCGTTAAGCTTTGCAGCTGTCTGGCCTTAAAATAAAATGACCAACGAAAATTGCAACTTTATATTGAAGCCGTGAGGCTGAGCAGCGTGATTTTTTCCTTTTTTATGGTGCCCAACGGCACTCTATGCACCAAAACCCAAACCAGGACCGGTACCAAACCCTACATGGCTGCAGGCCCACACTTATTTTGGACTGTCTTAGGACAGCATGCAAAGGCACATTTTCCACTTAAATGAATAATTTACATCTGTGTTATTTGATGTTCTCATGGTGTGCTCAGCTTGTCGGCTGGTGCTTCACAGCATACGCTCCTCCCTGAGCTCCAGGTCACCATCTCAGGTTTTCATATTGTGGCAGCAACAACTTCACAATCCTTCACATTAATAATGCAACATCAGAACTTGAGTGACTCACGTATTGAAGTATTAATGACATTAAACCAAAAAAAAATCCAGGTCATCAGCTGTCAGTATGAATTTAAAGCTTCTTAAAAGCCCAAACATTACTTTGATTGTTTTCTCTGGAGCTTGAAAAAAGGCGAGTGGACGTCTTGAGGACATTTCACCTCCACAGACACGGCGGACTGAGAGCCACACGGCGTGTCATCGAACCTTTCCATGAGTGACGTGACGGCGGGTGGAAACAAGGGAGGGCTTTTTTCCTCATTTGAGCTCTGTGGAGGTTGGCACAGTGATGTGGTTAGAACATCTCATAGCAAGAAGGTCCTGAGTTCACAGGCTGACTGGGCCTTTCAGTGTGCATGTTCTCTCTGAGCTCCCAGAATCCCAGCACATGCATCTCAGCTTAACCGCTGGTTCTAAATAGAACGTATGAGTGTGAATGGCTGTCGCTGTGTGTTCCCTTCCTCTCGCCCTGCGACAGCTGGGATCGATTCCAGAGCAGGCTTAACAGCTGTTAAACTGGTGTACTAGAGCCACGTGTTATTCCTCTGCGTTTTACCTGGAAAAGTTACAAATATTTAAAATACTACTATCTGGCAACCACAGCCCGTATTTCTGTGTGTCTGTGCTCACCAAAGACTGCCAGGGTAGTTCAGCATCATTAGCCCACACTGAGAGCTGCTGTATGACTGAGGTACTGCACCACTGTGAACATGCAGCATGGTTTTTCAGGTTCTGCCCTCCAACAACAAACTGTTGGATGACAGCGAATGAATTATTCACCTGGACTGTTTGTGCTCCATCACAACAGACTGTGGGTTCAAAACCAGCACAAACTGGAACAAAAACCCCACAATGCTGAACCATTACATTACATTACATTACATTACATTACATACATTACATACATTACATTACATACATTAGCAGGATCTATGTTACAGGAGAGTTCATAAAAGAGCTTTACAAAGCCCACAGCAGCATGTTGTCCATCTGTGCTACACTGTTAACCTGTTAGGACGCAGGTGCATGAGGAATACTGAATAGTACCAATATTATTTTTTATATTATGGTCTCCTATGCTGGATACAGCAGAGCTTTGTCCTGCCTTTAGAAACTGAAGCCAAGCCCTGTGAGAGGATCTATCCTGTACCACGTCCCTTCAACAAACAGGAAAAAAGGCCTGAATTCTGTGATTTAACAACAATAACCATAAATGCAAAATAAAGAATCTTATTTTGGTGCCTCAGACAGACTTCAATCAACTTCCTCCAGGCGCTTTAATCAGGAAAACTAGAGACTTCCTAATTAAAGGCTCACAATTGAAAGTGATTTGTGCTGTAATCTTGTGTTGTGTTCTAACAACTATCAACACACTAATGTGCTTCCAACTGGGGACAAATTCCAGTCTTTGAAGAGCCAAAGTGCACTGAGTTAAAGTGAAGCTTGTTTTATGCCTCTGCAGAATTGGTCAAATCTGAGAAGATGATTTGCGGTTCCAACACTGAGAGCCCCTCTGTAACAGTGAGCTGAAGCTAGCTGCAGGGGAAGGTAAACTAAGCTCATCTTCTATCAGGCCAAGTAAAAACACAAGGATGCCTTTGGCTTGAAAATGAGCGCTAATTACTATAAACCCTGTGTCAAAGTTCATGTCACTAGTTTCATATTATTCTCTTCACTTTGTGAAATGTGTGTGCTATTATTTGTAGCCAAGAAGTAATTAAAGCGTATTTACTATTTACTAAAGGTTTAATGATTCTTCAGCTAATTCAACAGGTTAGCAAATCTAACTCCTTGGTAACTTTGCAGACAACTGTAATCACATCAAAATCATTGATTTTTGGTAACAAAACAAAATCCCCATTATCCTAATGATGGTTATCATGTGTCCAAGCTGCCAGCTTTCACCAGTAAAATGACAATTATGAGAGAAGACAGAGAGCGAGACCTGATCCAGGTGACCTGAGTCAATAATTAAAGACATCCACTGTAGTCCGTGTTTGCTGCCATCACAGCTGTGGGATAAAGACATTTACCTTGAGGTTGTAATTCTGAGCAATAAGCTGTTATAAGAGTTACAAACAGACAGGAGGGAGACATACTTGACTTTTAAGATTCATTTGACAAGAAAAAATATGAACTGGACTTTAGTAAATTGCCGCTTCACTTACAATATCAGTGGTGCCATCTGAGGCTGTGTTTAGGTGGTATACAGAGTATCTTATTTTGAAGGACTGGCACACATATTCGATGGTTCGGGGTTGTTGGCAGTTGCTGCGCTACACTGGAGGAATAAGATAAAGCATGTGGGAGTGTGCAGAGATATGCAGCTACACACAGCAGCAGTGATATTCACTTTAACTGCTGAGAGAAGAAACTCACTTGTAAAAAGTTGTTATCCTACTTGTCTTTGATGAATCTATATTTTATGTGTAAGACGATCTGCGGCTCTCCTCTGTGGTATACATGCTGCAGCTGAGTGCAGAGAGTAACAGTGACCGAGTCCATGACCCGGCTGAGACACTGTGATCTGGTTACATAAGTAAACTCTGAGCTGCATCAAAGAAATAGATTGCCGCTGTGGGCTATGCAGAGTTTGTGGTCTGCACTTTGCAGTGTACCCAAGCCTTCGCAGTCAGACTACAGCATTAAAAATTCAGATGATGCTGTTGTTTGACATTTGAAAAGAAAGGAATAGAATCAAAAACTATGCAGTACTTGTTAAACCAATTATTGGGCCAAAGGGAAAACAAACAGAGGACACACCAATGGTCCCCTTCTCCTCAGGGCACAAAGCCTTTTTCCTCCAGGCTTCAGTATATCAGTTCAAATAGTGACTCAAAGTCACATTAGCGCTGCACTCACTCCAGAGAATCACTTCTTTCACTTCATGTGTATTTTTATTCAGTTATTTTCATGCGATTCCTTTGGCTTTCCTTCTTGTGTTTATAAACCATTTAACTGACAAAACACTGACCACAGATCTTCAGGGGGGCCTCCAGCTCCAGCAGGATGGGCTGGCTGAGGAAGATCTCCCTGGATTTGATGCAGAGACCCCGGACCTCCGCCTCTGTCATCTGGACTATCTTCCCCGGGCGACATCCCCGCACTGGAGACGAGAGAAACGATGCCGTCAGCGCTCTCGGCTAGATTCATCAGTGTTTGACAAAAACAAAACATCAGCAACACAAAGTTCATCAGAATTAGGCCACGACAGAATAATGCTTCACCTAAGGGAAAAGTGCTTATCGTATTATCACCAAAGCTGATAAACTCAGGCATATTTCAGAAACCCACTGCTTACACTGTGAGAGCAGCATTTTCAGCACTGGTGTGGGTTTATTGGCTGTGTAGCCGCACTAGCTTAAGCCTACTTTCTGGCATGCCGCCACAGCTCTGGGTGAAGATTTATCTTCTAACGATGAAAAGAGAAACTCTGGCTACAGTCAGCAGCTGAAACAGTCGAAGATACCAAATGTGAGATTATACATTAAGAACTAGCTGCTTGTCACGTTACCCGGAGGCTGGAATATACCAAAGTTACATTTTATATTGTCTGAAATAGTCTGTGTCTGATGTATTTGACATTTCTGGTCTGGAAAGCTTAGTGTAATATTTCTCAAAGATGATCTCTAAAGAGCACATAATCAGTCACAGCATTACAGCTACGTAAAATCATACCAGTAATCATGGTTTCCTCAGCCTGTGGGAGATGACTATGCATGACAAGAGTGACTAGTCTATGCAAAGCAAAGGCAATGAGGCTGAGACATCTTATTGGACAGAAATCCAAAACTCGTTAAGGTGAATTAACTGTGGACAGGAGCAGGGAGATGGATACGGGTTAGCAGCTATGGTTAAAATGAGACTTGATCAAAGTCACATACAAGTGCATGCTCTGCTATGCCACATTCAAAGGGTTGCTATTCTTATTCTTATCATATTGATGCTTTCCTTTGGCACTCGCTAAAACCCAGTGGGGATATTTATGCAGGAAAAGCTACTTGTGATGGTAGAAATGGTTAACAAATAGCTAAAAGACTCAATAATAATCTCATAATACTCTGTTTTAAGTCCTAGTCTGACATCACAGAAGAGCACACAAAGCACTGTGTGGAAATATTTTGTGGATGGAAACAAAAGTGATGAACAAATCCACAACTGAGGAATTATGTAATAAGTAACCACTTTGTTGTTGCCTTTCAGCTAGACGCCCACAGAACAGCCCAATAAAGGCAGCTGAGCCTAGTGAAGCGAATGCCTGTTAGTCAGAGCGGGTTTCGATGCCCTTTCCTGTCGTATGTAATAGATGCTAAATTACAGAATGACCACACGAGGCAGCGGTCAAAAAAGATGTGGGATTTCTGAGGCTTAGTCCATACTTGGCTTTACAAATGTAAACATTTATGATCGCATGCTACTTATACTGACTCTCAGTGTCTCATTAGTCAAGAAATCCAACCAAATCTGAGATAAGTGCATCACAGTAATATAAGTCAGATCCATAGTGTCAAAAATAATTCAAGGGTTCCCTAGAAATTGCACCATCAATATTTCTTATCCTCCATCTACAGCATCAGCAGTGCTACGTGTCCCATGTGCTTCGCAGAGTGTGAAGCATGAAATCAAAGAAGTAGGGCTCCTTACTCGACAGCCAGGCCTCGTCTGAGCAGAGCGAGTTAAGCTTGAATGTTTGGCCTGCTCAGCTTTAACACTGAACCTTTCGCTGCTCGCACTTTTTAAAGAGAGCGTGTACTCGAGAACACTGAGGGGGCCAAGGCTGACATGAAGCAATAGCAAGGACTTTGCAACAATCATAAATTGAATCAGTGTTTGTTTGTGCTGTGTGAGCGTACGTGTGTCCTATTAGGCATGAATAAGTCCTCTCACACAGAAAAACACACAGTAAGCTATTGTGTTGTGCTGGAATGCAGAATAAAGGTATTTCAAAGGGTTTTCTTCACAAATCACTGAAGCACCCGACTCTTGATATACAACTATGGAGGAAACTACTAGTCTATACTAATCAAAGACAGGGGGAACTTTCAGAAAGGCCTAATAAACTAATAAAATACTAATAAAATATTGAGGGGAACCTAAAGAAACATACTGAGTAAATCACAACAAATGGTGCAAACTAATGGTTTCTTTCTGCAACAAGCAAATGTTCTCATTGCAAATTAATATGCCCATTATTTTCTCGAATAACCATTTGCACTGCTATCAACAAGATCACAAATCTTACATGTTACCTCCCCTGCAGCCGTAACCCCACAGAGCAGAGGAAAATAAAAACACACTGAGAGGTTGTGCTTTGTGTCACTGTTATTCTAATCATTTAAGCTCTGACGCATTAGAAAAAAGCTTTGAATAAATGAGATGTCTCATGTATTTATAATTGCTTAATTTTAATGTCCAGTTAGCTCACAGCCCTAACTAACAGGGTAAACAAATATTTATCTATGCGACAATAACACCCTAATTAAAACACAGAAAATGTATTTTGTCGACAACAAAGCTCATAACAAAACCAATCAGTTATGTAAGGAGCCAAATGCCAAGTTCAACTGGCACTGAAAATATGAGCAACGTAATCAACAAGTCACAGCTGAAGCTGAGTGCCAAAGGAAAGCACGTCAGAGCTTTCAAGCTGAGATAAATGCTTTGCCTGAAGTCACAGGCAGGCACAGCTGTCTCCCACCTGATGACTTGGATTGCCCTGTTGTATTCTGTTGTACTTATTTTGAGTTTAGTTACCACCAAGAAACATCCTCTCGTACTCTACCACAGTCAAACATAGTAGTGGAAAGTATGCCAAGGACAGTGAATCTGCAGTAGTGGCCTAAAGTGGCACAAAGGACATCTCACCGAGGAGCAGGAAACTCCCAGTCAGACATCGTCCTTGTCAGCCCGGTCCAAAACCTGGTCCTCACACATAACCAACCCCCCCAGCATCAAAGCAAACATTGTGCACACAGCATGACTGAAACATGTGTGTAACTCTCTCGTACCTTTAGTGCAACAAAGAAGAATATGTGAGCCTGAGTGCCCTGAGTCACAGCAACCTGCCCACTACAACACACCTCCGAACCGAGTCAGAACAAGGTAACATTACTCAAAATACAACACAGCTCTCATTCATTCAGGACCTGGTGATAAATGACACAAAAGCTACTGCTATTTAGTTGTGTTTATTATTATTAATAGTACGTTACACTTATTTTTAAAGCTGATTTATTAACCAGGTCACTGGTAAAAAGGAAGCAGCAACTAAAAGAAATGACAACTCTCATCATCGCGGATGTGGAACTAAATTTAATGCGCGCAACCAAATATTACTGTAGTACTGTGAAATTGAACCTGACAGTAAGACCGATTTCATACTAATGGCACAGAAAGAAAAGAAGCCCCTCCTTCTGACACTAGCCACACTAAATTTAACAAACGAGCTAAAAAACCCGTCGCAAACACAGAAGACTGAAAGTTTAATTACATGTTAAAGTAAAGAGCGCGACAGGAAATATTAGCTGCCAAATGTTATATTACTGCTGCGCACAGAGACACGCTAGGCGTTCCGAGCTCACACTGTTTATAAACACGGCCAGCTAACGGGAACGTTAGCCGAAGCTAGCCGGGCATACCGTTAAAATGGACTGACGTTAGCCGTGCCAGCTAGCACTTTCCTGCATGTTGCGAGGGACCCGCGACAGTCACAGAATAACATTTAAACCCCGCTTTTTAAACCCGAACCCCTGCACGTCTTTCCGATATCATACACCATGAAATGAATTCAAATTCTTCACCTTCAAGGAGCCGAGAAATGAGGCTATCCACGTTCAATTCACCCTCCGCCATCTTCACGCTGCTGTGGTACTGTTGCCCGCGTCACTTCTCTCAACCGACACCAGGAGGGGCTGTTGCTTACAAACCAGCTTCCAAAAACAATGAGCAGGGAGCAGAGTCCACTTTAATTCAGTTTCACCACCTTTATACACACACACACTACTATATCTCAGCAAGAAAAAGTAATTAAAGTTACATTTGTTTAAGCAGGATTTGGAATGCAATCTTAGAATGTACTTAAAGTATGAAAGGAACAGGAACAGGCTATAAGCAGCAACCTCTATACAGACCTGCTATATTATTAGTGCTGCAAAAACATACAAAGGGAAGGGTATAACAGGTGTCACACAGTAAACTGACCTCATCTGTAACTATTTCTGCAATTTGTCAAAGTGAATACCTGCACTGTAGTGGAGGTGGGTGGGACAGCAGAAAATGTTCCTTAGTGAGCAAATGTACGTTTCACCCTGTCACACGTCTGTGACATAATCAACAGAAGCTGTCGGTGTCTTTCATCACTGTAAAGAGATCATAAACCATTCTTGTGTATATGTTATCAGCAGGTCCTGACACTGGAGGCAATAATGAACCTAGTGGATATGAGCATGTTAGTTTGTGTAATTTGCAGGTGTATCAAGCTGGGTCATTACACAGTTTTATTGATTACTGCTGATTAACTCCCACCACCCACTCTATATAATCCCACAGCCTTTATAATCAAACAGAACTGTAGACCAACAACAACAACAACAAATATATTAAAGTATTTATGGTTGCACAAAATCACCACAGAAACTTATTTCATTGTTTATAGTGTTTATTTGACTGTATATGTCTTTATATATATATATGGATATATATATTTAACTATATATTACATTCTCAAAGCAAACAGGATCATAGATAATATAATGTAGTTATGAAAAACATTTTTCCCCCTGAATCGTCCAAAACACAACAGGTAGAAATTTAAAGTGCCGTGCCCTTCATCTCCGCTGTAGTCATCGTCTTCTTCCTGTTCTTCTTGGCTTTGTATGAAAGGAGGAGCCAGGTGACACCACAACCAATCAGAAGACCAACAACAGCCAGCACAGCAGCCGCCCACGCCGGCACGCTGTCGGAGCATTTTGGGCTGAGCGGGTCAGCGGTGCTGCCTGTTGTGTATGAGGAATGTGTGCTGTCAGTTCTGGGTGGTGCGGTTGTGACTGAAGCCGACATGCTGTTCATCTTTGTGAAGATGTAAGGATGCTCCTGGAACACAAGTATAATGCAAAAGTTAACTCCACTAACTGGCAGGTGAACGGCTGCGATGAGAAGCGCTTCTTCTTACCTCAGTTGGACACTTGATTCTATTTCTGTCATTTGAAAACGTGTTATATGTCTGTTTCCCCCCCACTGGCTCCATCTGGAGGTGAAAGCACCAACACAGCTCGGTTCAGCTCAGGGAGATGTTGTTAAGGTCAAATACATTACTGCTTACACTCACCATGTTATTCCACAGAGCTGCAGCCATGTCAGCATGGCCCCGTTCACTGAAGTGGAAACAGTCCTCGGAGAAGTAGGTGACATCAGGTTTGCCGTCCTGTGGGTGGAAAAAAATACACCGTCATCACTGTTTGTGGGTAAAATACAGCCTGAGGAGACAGGCTTGTTGCTGTCCTCCAGATGAATGTTTATATGTGGAGTGGAGTGGAAGGTGGTGGGCACATGGAAGCCTTACAGCATTCAAAGGAACGATGGTGCTTTTAAAGAAAGGCTGGAAAACCACAGCAAAGTCCTCTTTGCCGTCGTAGCGGCTTCCATACAGCAGCTTTTCCGTTTCCGTCTGGCAGAAGCAAACGCTGATGTTAGTAAGGAAATGTAACAATCCTGTTTCATTAAGACTTTTTAACATTTTTGGAATCACAGTAAGTCCAATGTGCTCACCTGGAATTCCCGATTGACTTGTTTAGCTTCAGCCAGCTCTGGTGAATCCTCTCCTGGGAACAGGAAGCAGGGGCAGACGAACCTGCGGATGAAAGCTCCGTCCTCACTGATTGACACTCGCTTCATAAAATACAAAACTATACCTGATATTTTCTTTTTTGAGCCTTTCACCTTTTTCATTATCACATAGTGCATCGAAGAGGAGAAGATGTGAGGGAAAGGGCCTGAGGTCAGGCTGCTGTATTTAGCATCATGGCACATGGCTGCCTCTCAGTTTGTGAGCTAAACTGATGCTTTATAGCTGATATTCTCTGACTGAGTCCCTACTTACACAGGGGTGAGCATATAAAAGTGATGCTACATATTTACTGCCTCGGTTTAGTGGCTTTATGAGGTCTTATGAGTAGACTGATATACATACTGCTGCAGCACACTGCACCCTAGACTGTCCCTTTTGATCCTGCGAAGGCCTTCAACTTCCAAGATCCCCAACACGTTCACAATGGTCCTGGGAACCTGCAGCGAAGCTCATGAAAATAGCTTGCTACGACATAATAATTTGTTATTCATTTAGTCAATAAAATCATCTCACCTCATTGTGCAGCATGTCCAGGGTTGTCATCATATGATAGCTGTAGTTCTGAGGGGAGTATGTGGCCTGTAATTTGGGCAGGAACACTCAGTAAAGCTATTTATTAGCACATGCACTCAGTTCAACCGTGACTTTGTTTTTTCCATTGATGGCTTTTTGCTGTTGCAGCCAGATGACAGCAGCATAATTAAGACAGGAACGAGGGGAATGGGGCCAAGTTTGAATCTGCATATCGACCGAAAGAGCCATGCAACATGTAAGAGCATACAAGCAACAGCTAACCCTGTCGCTGCCACAGCCTCAGAGCTCATCTTAAATGGATGCTGCTCTCTGATATTCTGCTTCAAAGCACAAACGTTAAGAGAGAGACAGCAGAGCGTGAGGACGTAATGGAGCCAGAGAGAGATGGGAGTTCAAACGAGAAAGGAAGAAGAGGGAGGGAGCAGGACAGAGACAGGATGGAGAGAGTCTGGGTGGACGTCTGTGTTGTTTATGCCTCTTAGAGAACAAGGCCTGTCACTGTGGCCTGTGTGCTTGTTTAATGCAGACAGAGGCCGGGTGGGGGAGTAAAGTGACAGAATGTGCTCATTGAAAAGAAACCATGTCTGCTCTCATCCCTCTCTGACACAATAAAACAATTAAGGAAAGGGGGAGGGAGGTGCTCACAAGGCCTAATTATTCTGCTCCACTGCTTAGTTCCATTTGGGGAGAGATGATATCATGAGACAGCGCTACACAACACGAGGGGATGCTTAACCAGTGGCCTTGCAGAGGGACATCATTCTCTTAAGGGGGAATGCCTTCCAAACGTCCCGCATTTCCTGTAACGACCTCTCAGGGCCACTCACCCGATCGTTGCAGTACTGACACAGGTCATTCCCTCCGATGAAGAGCGTCACAAGCTTCCAGTCATTCTGAAAATCCACCTCCTATTTTGATTTAATAGGTGGTGACAAATACAAAGAGAAGAACAGATAAACACAGAGAAAGATTCAATTATCTGGTTTTGTGGCAACAAATAGAGTTAGAGAATGTATTAAAGACCAGTTAGTAATGTAAATTAAACTCACTGCGTCGGCCTTCATGGCATCAATCAGGCGTCTGACCTGCTCTGGGATTTGACTGTGTGTAATTGCATATCATTAGCCTATGCAATGCTTCCACGATAGGGTAGTAATACATATATAAAACATATTAATGTCAGAACTCACAATATTTTAGCTCCAGACACAGCCACGTTGAAGCCAGTCTGCAGTGTTCCCGTCCCCTTGGACATCCCTTTGATATTAGAATTAAACTTCTTAAGGATATCTAAATTTAAAAAGACAAGAAAGAGTTAAAGTAGGGATTTTACTCCGTCAATACAAAATACAGCTTTTTGTTTGTTTGTTATCAGACCATCTCTGCCATCTAGTGGTGCTTATGTGCATTACAACAGAGGCGGTTTCTGCCTTACTGGCTAATGTTGTGACAGTCTCGAGAGACGCGTCCCCTCCGATGCTAAAGATAAATAAAAATAGGAAAAGATGGAGTGAAACGTTCACATTTGTAGTTTATAAGGTGCAGAGTTTTGTCACCTCCATGACACTCCTCTCCACTCCGTCTTCAGCTGCAGCAGGTTCTTTGCTTTGGCACCAAAGCCGGCCTGCGTTTGGGAAAAGGTGCTTTTACAACTGGATTACCATTAAGTTGATAAAGCTATCTCAGTTTACACATTAACTGATTTACAGGTACAGTATTGATCCATTATTGCTGAGTAATCTATCTGCATAACATGTTCAAGCAATGCTATTGGTCCCAGTGGTCCATGACTGGTCCCAGTGGTCCATGACTGGTCCCAGTGATGAAAAAAGCATTTTTTAGAGCTAAAGGAAAGAGTTGCCCCTTTAGACAGTTCTAATTTTGTCTGTTGGTGATGCCATTTCTGAAATATTATATGTATGTCAGGCTGTTCTGGCATCCAATTTTAGTTATTTTAGACACGCTCTTGTGCACAAGCTCACCGTTATAGAGTCTCCCAGAGCAGCCACGACCTTGATGTCAGCTGGTCGTACTCTGTGAGCTAATAAAAGGTCAGCATTAGTGTATTCTACATCTAACTCTAGTATTTCTTAACTGCACTGAACACAGGACGAGCACCTGAAGTGGGCACAGAGCTGGATGGTGCAGTGTTGGTGCAGAAGAAGTCACTCCCCCAGTTCTAAGGAAAGACAAAGATATGTTTCAGGAGTTAAAACAAACAAAAACCCCAGAATCGATTATTTTTCCATTGTGCATTAAATTACTGATATTTTCTGAAACATAAAGGAAAACCTACCGTGACTGGAGCAGAAGTGGGTGGAGGGCCTGGAAAGGTGTAGTTGCTGTTAGCAGCAGTCATAATGAACGGGATTGTCTGTATGAAAGAAACCATTAAAACACAAAAGTAATATCGCACCAATGTGGAATACAGAGCTTGAGATACGTTTTACCTCAGAGGGACAAATCAAATCAATGCCAGCTGTGAAGTTTTTTGCATAAGTCTTGTTGCCCAGCGGCTCCAGCTAGAAGATTATGAAAGTCAGAGATTTATTACCAGGGAAATAAAAAAGACATGAGGCGCAATATCAGCGCAGTCATGCTCGTACCATATTGTTCCAAAGAGCACGGGCCATGAGTGTGTGAGAGCTCTGGCTGAGGTGAAAACAGTCAGGTGCAAAGTAAGAGCGATCGGGCCGGCCGTCCTTTAACAATGAAGTTATAGAAAGGACAACATAATTACAGTGAAACAAATAACCAGATTAAAACATTGCCTTTAAATCTGCGAGCTTTACCTCTAACCTGGGGAGGGAAAGCTCTCTGAAAAAGGGCTGCAGCACCACAGTGAAGTTGTCATGAGTGTCGTACCGCCCAGAGTCTACGAGCTGTCGCATGGCAAGCTGGAGACAGACAGTTACAACATAACCACCCAAACAGAGCGTGCAAAAAGTATTCCACTTTGCAGTGAAAATGATTTTCAGTAGACATGCCATCTTTAAATGTGAAGTTCCTTTATTTAGCTTAGCAGCGTTTAAACAGTCCTGCAGGGTGCATGCTGTTCTTTCTGCAGGATGATGTCAGAATGACATCATGAAACTGCCTAAAAGCCCTTTAAGATGTTACGGTCAGGTGAAGTAAGCCTGGGGCCTTTGCACAGTGTAGAAATCTGCAGTGCACATGAGAAAACTGTGGGAAATCTTTCCCTGTTCTCACCTGATAGCCTGTGTTGTAGGAATCAAGCTTCTGGAGTTCAGATGATCCGTCTTTAGGCTTCAGCACACAAGAGCAAATCAAACTGAAACAAGACGAGTGTCAGTCAGTGATTTCTGACCAAACTGTGTGTGTGACAACAAAATATTACGTACTTAACAAACCAAGTTGGACACCCCAGAGATGCATCTTTGTGCAGATCGCGCAACAGTTTGATGTCAAACAGCTCCACCAGATTGACAACAGCACGAGGCACCTGGAAGATCCGAATGACTCCGTCACCGGCAGCACGCGGGAATACTGATGGTTGTGTTGGCACGGAGCAAAGATGAAGACGTACCTGTTGATGCAGCACGTCCAGGGCCTCCCTGATCCGATCGGCCACGTTCCTGGGTGAGAAAAAGGTCTGTGGGGGAAAAAATGACTTTCTAGTACAAAAGATCTGCAGCATGAAACACACATGAATGTGAAAACACTTATTTAGTTATAAATAACCTATCTTGATTATAGCAGTGGCAAACATGTGGAGTGCTTACGCTGTCGGTGCAGTAGTCACATATGTCATTCCCACCAATGAACATGGTGATAACTTTCCAGTCGTTGTAGAAATCAATACGCTGGAGGACGAAGAGGTGAGCTTTTAGTTTGTTCACTCTGAAGCTGTAAAGTGCACATGGCACCGCATCTGAATGGACACTTTGTTAGGTACACCTCTTCAACTGCTTGTTAATGCAATTCATCCAATCAGCTAATCACATCGCAGCAAATCACTGCATTTAAGCATGTAGACGTGGCCAAGGTGACCTGCTGATCCACCCGAGCAGACTGGAGGAGAAAGGTGACCTTGAACGTGGTTGTTGGTGCCAGACAGAAACTGCTGATCTACTCCCCCAAAAATCATCCCCAACATTTGCAGAGACTGAACAAGAGGAAATATCCAGCTGTTCACTTATTAAGAACAAGGAGAAAAGCACGTGGAAGCATGTGCAGCAGCTTCGTGTCCATGTGGACGAGAACCTGAGGAACCTTTCCAGCAGCTTTTTATGAAGGCAGTTCTGAAGGTGAACGCAGCATTAGCCAGGTGTACCTAAGAAAGTGGATTGGTCCTGTACTCGTCACCTTACCAAGTCACTTTTCATTTTGTCCACTAGGATTCGCACCTGTTGTACCATGTCACTGAAAACAGGGACAAACTTATTGTCATTTATAGTTTGCTGCAAATTCTGCAGGTTGAGAACTGAAAGTAAGCTGAAAGCTAACCGACCCACTCGTTGCTCCCGGAACAGCCTGATTGAGAAAGGCTGCAGGACTGTCCTCCCCACTGATTCCTGTAGAGAAGCCCGTGAGCGAGGGGTTAAACTCTCTCAGGATGTCTGAAAAACACAGATCAGAAGTTCAAGAAGAAAACCAAAGCAATGATTTCATTGTGACACTCTTACATTCGCCCTTTGACAGGCTGGCCAAAGCAGTAATACACAAGCTTTACATTTCAGTCCATTTAAAACTTGTAAATAAACTGCCTCACATTTGTAACATATTTTAAAAGTTTTACATTAGAAACCAAAAGCCTGCATTAGAATTAGAATTCGACTGCATTAAAGGTAAATTTATTCAAACGTATTTTTTCTGGTGAAGCGGATGAAACCACAATTACAGATGAACTAAATAAAACACCCCTTTTATTTTGAAAAGAAGAGAAAGCAAGAGAGAAACGTACTTGGCAGAGTTGTCACAGTGGTCACGTTTTCATCTCCACCAATGCTGAAAAATGCAGAAACCATCTTCACTGAGCTTTAAATGAATTAATGAACTCCATCCATCCATCCATTCATCCATTCATCCATCCATCCTCGACCGCTTATCCCGTTCGGGGTCGCGGGGGGCTGGAGCCTATCCCAGCTCACATAGGGCGAGAGGCGGGTACACCTGTACAGGTCGCCAGCCTGTCGCAGGGCCGACACAGAGAGGCAGACAACCATTCACACCTATTAATTAACCTAACCCCAGTAAGTGCATGTCTTTGGACTGTGGGAGGAAACCCACGCAGGCACGGGGAGAACATGCAGACTCCACACAGAGGGAGCCGAGGTGGAATCGAACCCAGGCCCTCCAGATGTCCTTCTCTGTGAGGCAGCAGTGCTAACCACCACGCCACCGTAAACTCAGTTTTCCAACAAATTTCACAAACATGTCCTTTAGCTCGTCTCACCTCCACGACAGTCCTCTGTACTCTTTAAGCAGTAACAGGATGTTATCTGAGTCTGCACCTACGCCATTG
>VOQJ01007110.1:1641-12880 GCA_015052665.1 Apistogramma diplotaenia
AATGGTTGCTTTGGAGTTGAATGACATCTCTGGATTAGTGTTTAAAGTTGCCCTGAACCTGGTATACCACTGAAGCCTGGGGCGGTGAAGTTAAGCTTGTTTTTTTTATTGTTTTTGTTGGTATGTTTGGATGAGTTAAACCAGCTCAAAGTTAAACCACTGACACACGTTTTTGAAGGAAATTCTGAGAGCAGTTTGAGACCATTTAATAGTTGTGGCTTTGTGGTCATAACAGGTACAGCCAGGTTGGCACGAGGTGTTTAGTTTCAGCTTTGTGGACATGCCCGTGTGCATCTACATCAGTATTTATGGTTGCCTATTCATACAGTAGGTGTTCTGTGCAGTGACCTTTAGTGCTGTGGAGAAGTTGGCCCACTTGTGGTGGCTCACTAGTGACTGTTGCTGGCCAGGTGATGACAGTAACTGTGGTGTTGAGCCACACTTGTGATCAGTGTATAGGTAGAGCTCTCCATTTGTGGTCAGTGACTACTCCACCTGCTTTACAGAATTTTGTGGGTAACTTGTTGTGGTGCAGAAACACGTGTGACTATTTGTGTTGTGGGAACAACAGATCATTTTTTGGATAACTGGTTACTACTTTTGTTTGTGTGGTAGTATTTTTGTTTGTGTAATCCTTCTAGTTTGTGACTGTTGTACTCCACTTGGGTTGATGACGTGTTTCGACTGTGTGCTCAGTGTAGTAACTTGTGTGAGTCTTCATGTAGGCTCATTTGGGTATGATTAGCAAAGTCTGCTTAAATTATTTGTTTTGCTGATATCTGCTCTGTTTAAATGCTCAAGTACGGCGTGTTTTGGTAGCTGAAGCTTCTTTGCAGGGTTGCCTATTGCATCATTAAAGAACTTCCGTTCACTACCCAAACTATTCTACTACAGGGTCATGCTGTTCAAATGCTATCTTGCTGAAATATAGACGACCTTTCCTGAAAAGGACATTGGCTGGATGGGAACACATGTTTCTCTAAAACTTGTATTTCCCTTCCAGCATTGATGGTACCTTTCCAGATGTCCAAGCTGCCAATTCTAAAGACACTAATGAACCCCCATACCATAAGAGATGCAGGTAATTTGAACGAAATGCTCACAATAAGCCAGATGGTCCCTCTCCTCTTTAGTCCAGAGGAATGCAGTGGCCATGTTTTCAAACATTTTTTTAAAAAAATAATACAATTTTGATTCATCTGACCACAGCACAGTTTTCCACTTTGCATCGGTCCATTTTAAGTGAGCTTTGGCCAAGAGAAGATGGCAGTGCCTCTGGATCATGCAACTTCTTCGCATGATTGCTTGAACCACCATTTGTGGATGGCATTAGGACAGACAGCAATTTCTGAAAGCGTTCTTGAGCCCACACAGTGATGTCCATGACAGAATTGTGCTTGTTTTTTGGGGTTTTTTTTGCAGTGTTGCCTTTGGGCCTGAAGATCATGGGCACAATTACTGGCCTTTCCCTTGCACAGATTTCTCCAGATCAATTTCACATCAAACATTATTCTGAAAATGTTCCACAATTTGATCGATGAACCTCTGCGCACCTTTGGTTTTATGAAATTCTGCCTCTCTCAGTTGGTTTTTATACTCAGTCATTTTGTACCACTTACCTTTTGAGCCTTTTGTTGCCTCATGCCAATGTTCTTGAAACATGCAGCTGCCATTAATTTCAAAATAATATTTTTCATGAAATAGTAAAATGTCTCAACTTAAGCATATAAAGCGTGTCAAATGCATGCTTCTTTGTGATTTAATTGTGAATAAAATATGGGTTTATAAGATTTGCAGAACCAACAATATTAGAAATAAAATCCCAGTAATCAGATGATTCCCTGTAAGAAAGCACCAGATGAAGGTGGGAAGGGAAAAACTGCCTTCCAACAGGAAGAAAGCTCCAGTAGAAGCAGGCCCAGGGAGGGGCAGCCATCTGCTGGGACCAGTAGGGGGTGAGGGGAAAGAGAAAGGGAAAAGGAGAGCAGAGGGAGACAAAGGCAAAACACAGAGGAAGGAAAAAAAATGGCATTCAGCATATAAATACCTGGGGAGTGAAAAGAGGTGAGTGGAGAAGAAATGCTTAGTCAAACAGCCTCTGCATAACAGAGGGATGCTTCAAACTCACCCTTTCCAGCCATGACTATATGATTCTGATTTTCTGATCGCAAAAAGTAAAGTAAATGTGCATAATCACAAAATTAACACATTCAGGTTAGTAGAATTTTCTTCCTCTGCAGATAAACAGACAAAAACCTTTGTGATCATCCATACTCATACTGTATGAGAGCCCCCTGTCTCCACATTATCCGATGCTGGCAGTGCACATGGGTGCCATTGCTGTCCATCTGTGAGTCAGTCATCAATTCTTGAGCAGACTAATAGCACAGTCTAGCACAACAAAAACATTGTTCAGCCAATAGCCCTGCTATTGCCGTCATAATCCTGAGAAAAATCACAGAGCTGAAGGCTGATCAAAACAAAACCCAGAAACATTAACACATAGCAACCAACAGATCTGCAGTTTTGACACAGGCACTTGTGGGATGATTACTGCAAGAGGTGAGATACACACCTTATTTTATGCTTGCATCTTATCCAGGTTCAAAGTGGATTGGGGATTCAAAAACCAAACTTTGTCTGACAGCTGTCAATCTTTATCAGCTGAGGTTTACACCAATATGTTACACATCTCATTCCAAATCCATGGGCTGGGAAGCCTTCACTCTTCTGATAGCTGAAATCAGAATGTCATGTTCTTAACACGACTATTTCAGGTCATTTACACACACTTATTATTTCACGCCTGTTATGGCCGTTGACCTTTGGCCTCTTTCTGAAAGACAGCTTCTCGCTCTCTCTTTTCTCTCTCCAGATGTTTCCTTCCTAATTGCAGCAGCTGATCAGCATTGCAGTGGTTTGGGAGACTGCATTTAAGGCTCCAGCAGCAAGTGCTGCCACTGGCCACTGGGCTTAGATGTATGTGTGATTGCTGGACCAAAGCTGTGCTGGAAGTGTTTATGGTTAATAGTTAAAAAACCATGGTGTTGGCTCTGCCGTGGTTTCCTGTGTTCTCCCGTGTTTGTGGAAGCTTGGTAGGGGCTCTGATGCTACACTCACCAAATGTTTTGCAGCAGTAACAGAACCAGCAAATGAGAAAAGGCCCACTTCTTTTTCTTAGGGGATGGCCTGCTAATGAGAAAGTGGGTTGTGCGGCCGAGGTTAAAGTGCGAAGGGAAAGAGGAAGACTAGGCGGCTGGTATGCCAAATGGTGGTTCCCAAGGGGTACAGGCACATTAGTCCATGAGCATCCATGATCTGGTCATTTCTTCTGGCCAGGTTGAAAGAAAGCATGTGCCAAATTTCTGGTAAACCCAATCAGGTTGTACCACCTGTTCCCCTCAAACCTATCCTTGCAGTTGGGGAGCCTTTTGAGCATGTGATTGTGGATTGTGTGGGCCCATCGCCGAAATCAAGATCTGGTCATCAGTTTCCGCCCACCATTATGTGTTCTGCCACTTGTTTTGCAGAGGCAATTCCACTAATCACTGCTAGAATCACACGCTAAAAGCAATGATGTGGAATATTTTCTCGAAACTGAGACAGACTGGAATGAAGGGTTGCCTGTCTTTCTATTTGCTGCTTGAGAAGCAAAACAAAAATCGTTAGGTTTCAGCCCTGCAGAACTTGTGTTCGGACACAGTGTACTGAGAATGTTGAGGGAGCAACTGCTGTTCAGTGATGCAGCTCCAATGTCCTTGATTTTGTTGCACAGTTTCGGGAGCGTTTGCATCGTGCTTGCTCTCTAGCCACAGACAGCCGCTCTTCTACACGAGGTAACATGAAAAGGCTGTACGACAGAACAGCTGTCCAGCATTCTCTTCAGCCTGGCGACAAGGTACTAGTGTTGATGCCCACCACCAGGCCTGCCCTCTCAGCGCAGTTTAACATAGTTTAAAGCAAGGTGAACGACATTATGTAATCCACACCCCTGCATGAGGACGTCAGACACATGTGTCACATCAACATGTTTCACTCTTGGGGAGATCCCCCTGGAGACACTCGTCCGAAACGGAATCCCTTAGCATCCTCTCCCCCTCTCTGTTTCTGTAAGGTTTGCCCCAGGTGACCATGAGGATGGTTTGAAACTGTGTGATACCCAACAATATGGTAGGTTTCCAAACTCAGATGTTCTCACAAACTTGGATACCTACCTTTCCTACCTTTCAGATAGCCAAAAGGAGGGTGTGAAAATTCTGTAATATCCCTACCCCACTGTTTTTGGGGACTTACTCTCCAGGAACACTGTATTAGAGCAGGTCATTGATGTTGGTAACTCCTTTCCCATCAAGCAACATGCATATTGTTGCCCCCCAATGAAGAGAGAACATATGATTAAGGAGGTTGCATATCTTCTTGAAAATGGTCTCACCATACCTGGCTACAGCTCTTGGAATTCCCCCTGCCTTCTGACACCAAAGTCAGATGGTTCCCCGTGGTTCTGCACAGACTTTCGGAAGGTAAATGCAGTCACGGTTTCCTTTGCCTCATCTGGAGGACGGTGTCGACAGTATAGGTGCAGCTACCTACATTATTAAACTAGAAATGTTGAAGGGATATTGGCAGGTTCCCCTCAGTTTCTGACATTTCCACCTTCGTCACCCCTAATGACTTCATGCAATATACTGTGATGGCCTTTGGGATGTGTAGTGCTCCAGCCACATTCCAGTGGCTTATGTCCACTGTGTTAAGAGATGTTCCCATCTGCAATGTGTACTTGGATCATGTTGTGGTGCAGTCATCCCTCCGGTCTTATCTATTGCCACTCTAACCACTGTGGTCACCCATTTATCTCAAGCCTCTCTGACTCTAAACCTGGTCAAGTGTAATTTCCACTATATGAAATGAAACGATTTGAAAAATGTCACAAAAGTAATTGTTATGTCCTCCAATAACACTCTAAGGTTGAATTTTTTTAATTTCAAAGTGTTCCAATGAGTGCCCTATAAAAAGTTAAGAAATCCAGCAAAGACCAGACACAGGACCTGAGAGATGCATCTGACCCTTCAGCTGGTCCATCTACTGTTCACTGAAGCCTCGTCAGAAATGGTCTCAGTGGAAGGGTGGCTGTCAAGAAGCACCCAGGGAGAAAAGGCTGAGGTACACAACATTACACAAGAACTGGGCTGAAAATCAGTGTAAACAGGTCTTATGGACCAAATCATTGTCAGCATGTAGAAAGGAAGTCACGACAGAGTGTCCCAAACACAGTGCCAATGCAGTAAAGCATGAAACACTATGGATTGGCCTCCTCAGAGCTTGGACCTCAACATTATTGAAGCAGTGTGGGATCATTCTGACAGAGAACGGAACAAAAGGCAGCCGAACAGCTAACAAGCTTAAAATGACTTTTAAGCTTGTTAGAATTGTATAAACTCTGCTTTTGCCTTACATTTTGTATTTTGCACACATTTCAATCACTGCTTTGATTTCCCAATTTCTTTCTTTTCTTTTTTTTTTAAATTTACAAACCACAATTTGATTTAATCCATGAAAGGCAGCCAGGGTGGAGCCCTGTTTTGATACTTTTGACAGCTCAGTTCAGCAAGGGAAGATAATAGCCTTAAGGCGTTCACTTATGAATAGTCCTACTTTTCATCTTGATCAAAACAGAACTGAATGAATGCTTGCCTCAGGTGTGGTTAACACCAACAAAAACCCAGAGCACACAGGCTAAAAGCACTTGATTTCCATTAAGTAATTATTGCCATTTGGAATGTTTATACTGTTGTATAGTTTATCAGTTGAACAGAATATAGGTGAAGTCTCCTGGGGACTGAGCTTATCTTTGTGAATGTTATCAGAATACAGGCTATGATTAACACAGAAAAGAGCCGCATTCATTATTCTGGTTAATCTTTAACCAGCTATGCCTGACTGCAAATCCAGCCACAGGTAGAGCACATCATCTCCTGCATCCTGCTCACAGATCATTTGTTTTTCCTGTGTAATTAGGTCAGTAGAACTCTTTGCTGGGAAGCTCATGAATAATTGATTTACTATAGCCTGCCAATTTCACAGCCGCACTTTCATCAGAGTTTATTCGTTTTCACTGGAGACAGTCTGCATAATAAGCGCGCTCACAATTTTAAATTGGTGTGTAAGAGTTAAGACAGAAGATAATGTGACTCAGTGTTCCTTCAAAGCACGAACTGTAAGCTTTTCTTATACTGTAATCATCAGAATTCATGCTGTAATTTACAGCATTTACAGAATTTTGATTCTCAAGGGAAAGAAAATTCTATCTAAAAGATGGGAAAAAAAGAAAACACTGCATTTTCTACATTTTTGCACTGATCCTTTAATCTGGTATTTCAAATTACCTTTTAGATTTTGTTATTTTGACATCTGAAATGCTACAAAACCACAAACCTTTCAGAATTTAAGTACATGGCTTAAAAAAAAAGTTCAAACTCTTTCAAAATAAAACAGGAAACAACTATACAGGTGCCACAAAGAGAAGACTGAGGAACTGGAACCTGTCTTAGTGAGTTGCCCTGTTTTAATTGGCATGAGGCAACAATCTAATTTTAGTTTTATTCGTTTTTTGTGCTCATAGTGCCATTCTGATAAATAATATGCTGTTTAATCATAAATTTATTCTAAATACCACGTTGTATCATTAGATGACAGTGGCGTCTGAGCATATAATGACGCAGGATGTTGTTAAGTCAAAGCAAAAAAACAGGTTAATCTGGTCACGCTTGACTGGAAACCCAAACCAGATAAGTGTGTCACAAATAGTTGGAATATTATCAGAAAGAACAGGATTTATATAGCACGTGAGGAAATTATATTTAATTGAATGTAAAGACCAGGAATAATTGCATCACAATATGACATGAAATGCTCTCACTTTAGTTTGAGGACATGTTTGTGCTCGGTAAACTGAAGTAGATCACTTGAGTCTTGCTGAAAGAATAGACTCTGTCCATTTTTTAATTAAATTTGAATTACCAGCAGAGTTGGAGCAGATCATTATAAACAGGATGTTCACACACCTTCACATTTCCAACACTGAAGAAGCACTCGAGTCCTCTCTGTGGGTCGGTCGTTCTGCAGACTGGGGTTCTGTTATGACAAATAATTCTGTAGGATTTAATGGAGCTTTGTGGCAGCGTAAGCTCATAAATTCAAGCCACACATCCTGCTGGGTTGGCTTAATGCCCAGTCAATAAGATTTCCACTGACTCTTGGAACAGAAAGAAAATATGCAATCACACACAAAAAAGACCTGACACTGAAAGACTCTGAAGAAATGTCACTTCAACCAATAGTTCAGGTTTTTACTACATAATTGTGGTGAATGCAGCTCTTTTTGTAGACATTGTTACAGAACTGGAGCTTCAAAGTTTCCTTTTCCATAGACGAATATTACAGAATATACAATAGAGACTGATGCTCATGTGTCCATTGTTGGTGCTTTCGGTGTTGGACAGGGGTCAGCAGTGGCACCCTGACTGGTCTGCAGCTGTGTATTCTGACGCATTTCTATCAGAATCAACATTCAATTTTTTGGCAATGTGAGCTACAGTAGCTCGTCTGTTGGATCAGATCACATACTTGGCTTCCCATGTGCATCACTGACCCTTAGCCAGCTATCACCCTGTCACTGTTCCTTCCTTTGACCACTTTTGACAGATAGTGACCACTGCAGAACAGGAACACCCCACAGAAGCTGCAGTTCTGGAGATGCTCTGGCCTCATATCCTCACGCTTGCCCATTTTTACTGATTCTAACACATCAACTTTGAGGACAAAATGTTCACTTGCTCCTTAATAAAGCCCACCCACTAACAGGTGGCACAATGAAGAGATAATCACAGTCAGTGGTCATGTCCCTAAGCTTGTATTTTTGTGGTTGTGTTGTACCACCGTGATCTGTGGGTGCTGTTTCAAAGCAGACTAAATGTTCAAATAGTCGCCACTTTCCCCACGACTGTAAATATTTTGATAAAGTAAAATGAGAGAAGACGACAATAGAAGGAAACAAATCAGCGGGTTTTGAGTTATTTCACACAGCAAAGATTAGATAGCTGCAAGATTACCACCGTGTCACAGAAATTGATACAATCCGCACGTCTGCTCTGTTTAAGTGTGTGTTCTTCCGGTTCCCATTATATATGGATCACCCCTTTAGTAAGCCACAAAGTGCTGTGTTGTATCTTACTCAGGAGGTAATCGTCACGCCGGGATTACGCACCTTTGACCTCCAGCACTGTCAACAGTAAGCAGCTCACTGAGACAGGCTCCCAGCGCGACCAAATCCACCAGCAGCAACCGGTTTGTCACATGACCAGTGTGGAGCTCCGTCTGGCTGCGTGTGTTTAGCTTTTATTTCCGTGTTCGCAGAGGGATCGCTGAGCTGGATGAGTTTCCGCGGCTCCTGAGCGTCTGCCTTTCACGCCGCGAATCTGCGTGGCTGTGCGGGTATCTGCTAGGGAGAGGGGTCGGGTGGGGAGGGGGTTGCATTCACGCAATCGCATTGCCTGGACCCACGCCGCAGCAGGACCATGCTCACGCGGGTGAAGTCGGCGGTGGCCAATTTTATGGGAGGTGTGATGGCTGGTGGCTCCAACGGAGACCATCCCAGCGGCCCGGATCTGCCGCTGAAATTCCCGTACACCCGACCGGAGTTCCTAGGACTGTCGACGGACGAGATAGAGTGTTCGGCGGATCATATTGCAAGACCGATCCTTATACTAAAGGAGACCAAGCGGCTGCCGTGGTCCACCGGCTACGCAGAGTGAGTATAACCTGTATGCGTCCATCTTTTCTTCCGCACGGCACACACAGCATCCTCTGGAAGTAAGCGCGTTCTTCCTGGACCACTGAGCGCACTCATAGAGGTGTAAACATAAACATCAGCACCTTTTGTGGTTATTATGACCTACTTCACGTTTATTTCTGACAATAAATGGGCTTAAATAGAGATGATGGAGCTATTTTACACGGTGCCAAATATTATAAACATCAAGGTTTCCTATTGGGATTTCCAAGACATTAAAAAAATATATCGACCAAGTTGAAGGTCGTTATGATCTGTCCTCTGTAGCGCTTTGTTTTTGTAATGGTGCAGCACAAGAAAAGGTACCATAAAGGAAGTTACAATAAAGCCAGTTAAGCTGCATAATGCAAGGTCATTGCGCTTTGATGTGGTATGAGATGAGGAGTGCACTCCTAGATAAGATCTCACTAACCGCCACCAGCTTCATTCCCATGCTTGTTTCTTTATTCCACGTGTGAAAAGTCTGATTTCAACCATTTTACTCAGTTAATCAGTTGAAAGCTGGAAAATTACTTTAAATGTAGCATTTATTACACTGTCACGACCCTCCTACCTGATAGATGAGATCAAAAATTGCAACTGGACCTAAAATCATCTCTTGTATTATTGATATCACGTCTTCTGTTTAGGCATACACCATCCATTTGGCTCTCATGCATCCTCCTGCCAAGGCTGCAGTAAACTGCAATACAAACTGTGATGTATTCTTAATGGACATACTGTATTAAAAACACTATTTAGTGCAGCTGCTGGAGTCTTGAGAGGTTCTTGCTTGGCTTTTAGTCAGTGAGCACACAGCTGGATAGGACAGGAATGGCCAAACATGAGGAAATGCAGGCTGTGAATTATTTTGGGTGTTTATAAAGCCTGCAAACTGAACTGGAGAGGAAACCAATGAGTCATTTCATTTAAATGATGCTTCATCCCTTTTCAAACTATAACAGCACCTATAACAGAAAAGGACAATCACATCATCACAGCTTAAGTAATACAAGAATGTCATTTTGTTGTCTAATTCTTTCTACTCATGCAGTGCCACATGAGGTCGGTGAGGCTGCGTCCTGTCCTTGAAGCAACCCTAAACCTAAACTATGGGTGACGACCCATAACACACCAGTTTAGTCTTAATTCCATGCTGTTTCTATATAGTGACATTTCTTTTTCCTTGAGTGTATGTTTGTATTTAAAAGAGTGCTAGGTGAAGCTGCCTCTAATCTGTTATTTCATCTAGTATTTGCAGCTTAGCAGTCCTGCTAGGATCCCATTTTACTTGCGCAAATGAATGTGATCTCAAGTCAGCAAGGGCTGCTTGCTGCAGCACTCTTTTCTTAAGACACAGTTGCTTCAGCAGCATAGAGATACAGTAAAGGCCCGAAAGAGCACTTTGGTTCGTCAGTCTACCTGATCCTTTGTTAACTTTCCCTCATGCTTTGTGCTTTAAAAATGTTGGGCCATAGTGGGAAATGATCAGAACCATATCCCAGCGCTCAGTGTGACATGTGGTTATTTGAAATAATATTAAATATTAAATCCTGGATGTTTAGGATTTGCTGGAAGGGATTATTTGTTTAAATACAGCTGATTAAATACAGCAATTGATCACATAGTTGTTAAATTGACCTGTTTCAGTGCTATAACAGCTATCCAGTGTCTGCTTCCTATAGATTTAAGAACTGCTGTGAAATGGTGGGAGTTGCTCCTATTTAAGCTTTTTTCACATTAATCTGCCATGAAGAATTTTTAATCTCGAGACACAAAAGAACAGACGATAATGCGCTTCTGTTTTTAGAAACCATCAAAGTTTTCATTAAAATGAAAATGCAAATTTTTGTGTCGATTCTGTTCGTTATTATTCATCATCAGTATTACCACATGCTGTAAAAATCAGCTTCTTTAAATGGGATGCATAATTCTGCAGGATCAGTTCACAGCCCCTACTTCACAAATTCAACTGACACTACTGCCAGGAGTGTGTGTGTGTGTGTGTGTGTGTGTATGTGTGTGTCTGAGCCATACGTCATACTGAGGATTTGTCAACAGCTGGCTGACCAGCAGGCTATGTTGTCACGAAATATCACTGCAGGCTGAGAAAACCCAGGCTCATTTCAGAGGTGCTGATCCATCGCAGATCTTCTGAGAAGGGGGGTCAGTGAATCACTTTGATAAACTCTGATAAACCGAAATACATGAAGGCTTTGTTGGTATATGGATATCTCTCATGTCTCAATAAATTTATTGCTTTTTTTTCTATATACATGGCACATGTAACAGAGTGTTTATTGACCGTTACAGGTGTGCATAAAAGACACGTTCATTAATGGCAACTTTGATTTGATGTTGGCATTTTAGAAAGGGTCTCAAGTTCATCTCTGATTTAGAAAATCATGTGCA
>VOQJ01007110.1:12900-31303 GCA_015052665.1 Apistogramma diplotaenia
TCCTCTCTAATCTCCCAATATTATGCTCAGATTATATCTGAGGAACACTTTCACACTTTTTACATTTTCAACACTGTGAATATTTAATGTGTCTTGTAAGTTGCTTTAAACTTTTGATTGCTGTCTGTGGAGAGTAGAATCAGTGTGGGATTAGGCTGGCTGAGCTGCACACCATTGCTTTTTCTTTTCTTTTTTTCCCCTTCATACTCCTGCTCTTGTGAGTAGGCCTCTCTGAGCTGTCCGGGGTTATCCTCGGTTACTGCGTGGCTTCCAGTAGAGAAAGAATGAGCAGTTCGCCTTTATGAGGAGGATTCTGATGCAGCGTCTCTGAGTGGGTGCACTGTCTGGTCCACTGAACACGAACATTTGAATGGATCACTGAATATTGCTCATTCCAATTGTGTCACTCGCCCTTTCCAGCACACTTGCATGCCTCACTTTTACAGAAAGGTAACACTTACAGCAGCTCTTCCCCAGTGTTTCTTTCCCCTGGACACAAATGGCACTAATGATTCTTGCTTGAGGATCGAATCGTTTTACTGTTTGGGTGCAGTGCTGCCATGATGCATGGTGCTTGACTTTCCCCAAAATTGAGACGCTAGGTGCGTTTCTCTGTGAACTGTTTGTACCTTTTTTTCTTTTGAGTATTAATGATGATGTGGCAAAAGCATGGCTCACATGGCCTTAGCTGGCCCTCTTAACCATGCTGTGACTATCTTCATATCCGAGCAAAGATCAGCTGTGACAAAGCCTTCTCACCCACTCATTCAATCACTCACTGTCTCACTGACCCACTGAACAGTGCAACCTCAGCAGTCCGATCAATACTTAATCAATATGCGTGTCTGTAAGGTAGACTCAGGTTTGTCTGTGTGGGCATGCTTCTGTTTATGTGTATGCAAGGACAAGCTGATGAACTTAGTGTTAAAATCTATACGAACAGAGCGGAGGTAAGAAGGAGGGAGTTCCAAGGTGCTTGAAAGATAACATGCAGCATGTCTCCAATCTCACTGTACATCTGTATAATGACAATAAAGGCATTCTGTTCTATTCTGTTCTATTCTATTCTACAAGCAGCGCTTCTTACTGTATAAGCAGTGTTTCACAGTCACATGGTGCAGCACATGTTCTTTTTGTTTCTGTTGCATGCACACATCGCTCTGAGGTGGGAACAGCGTAATCCTGTTTCCCTTCAGATGCCAGCTTAATCTGTGGCTTAAATATGAGTAACTTGTACAAAACACGTGTTGCACTACCTCAATGAAATTATCACGGTAGGATTACCTTGATCGTTATCGTAATATTATTATTTCGCAGAAGAAATAGCCAGAATGCCGAATGTGCATAAAATATGAAGGCTAATCCCTTCAGTTAGTGTAAGTGTGAGTCTGAATATTTACAGTAAGCAGCAGCAATAATGTAGGACTGACAGTACAGCACAGGGGTGGGCAATTCATTTTCCCAAAGGGCCACATGAGAAACTGGGACCGTTGTGGAGGGCCCGCACCAATCCTGGCATATCAAATATAAGGAATGGCCAAAATGAAGACATATTTTTGTGTCAGCATCATATTTATTGCTTTTCGTCTTTGGATGCTGCATATTCACCGTATAAGACAAAGCAATCGATTACAGGCATAACGTATTAATCTGACCCCAAAGTGCACTAAAAGTTGTTTATCAAAATGTATTTACAAGCAACTACATCCATGCACCGTGCACGTAATGTCAACAGCATGCATGTACACGTATTATAGACGTAATGTTGCCATTCGTTTTGAGATTGTTCTCATGCAACAGGGCGACAACAGAGAAATAATCCAGAGCTGGACAACGGCTCAGTTAAAAAAAAAAACATGATGCAAAAGAGAAGAACATTAAATCCTCTTTAAGAATTATCACTGAAAGACAAGTCGCATATCAAAATTGTTTTGTTTATATTCCTTTTGCTACAAAGCTACAATAAACGAACATTAATAAGGAAAAAACGATCAATAAATGATAACAGAATGAAATAAGTTCCTCAAACCAAAGAAGAAATACTGTCAATTATAGATCTGACAGGATAATTAAGGCCGTGGGGTCGTCTCCAATATGAAGAAGTGAAACGAGGTAACTCAATATGACAGCCCTGTTCTCGGACACAGTTCATGCCTCCGGGTGTGGATGGCTTCCCCTCGCATGTAAGAGATGAAAGGAGTGAAACCTCAACTGTTGTTAATCTTGTGATATTACAAGGTCAGATGAATATCAAGCCTCACAGCTTTGGTCTCAGTCATGCATGACGGTGTATGAAGGTTGTGAGTTAGCGTTTCTCAAATCACAGGGTCGGCCCATGATTGATGAAAGTGGAAGTTGAAAAATGCAACAGGAATTCCAAAAAAGGTTAGGACACTGTCTAAAATGTAAATAAAAACATAATGCGATGATTTGCAGGTCTCATAAACCCATATTTTTTATTCACAATTGAATACAGAAAACATATCAAATGTTTTTTATTGAAAAAATTGATGATTTCCAGAAAAAATAAGAGCTCATTTTGATTTTGATGGCAGCAACACATCTCAAAAAGTCGAGTTTTCCACTGTTTCTCAGCCCTTCTTCTTTCAATAAGTCTGTTCTTGCCTGATAGAGGATTCTAGCTGCTCAGCAGTCCTGGGTCCGGGTCAGGCCTGGTTCAGCAGCCGGACTCTCCTACTGCAAAGCCACGATGTTGTAATAGATGCTGCATGTGGTTTAGCATTGCCTTGCTGAAATATGCAAAGCCGTCCCTGAAAGAGGAGTCATCTGGATGAGAGCCTCGTTGCTTTAAAAGATGTATATATCTTGATGGTGCCTTTCCAGATGTGCAAGCTGCCAGTTGCAGGCCCACCAGAGGCCCCGAAAACACAGGCATCCAATAATGATTTCCTTATGCTTTCCGCTCAGAAATGTTATTTCTGATTTTATTTTAAACATTATAATTAATATTTTCTATGATGTTTTGTGAATATGGGTTTAAAACATTTGCAATTCATTGCAAACAGTTTCTTTTTACATTTTACACAGTGATCCAACCTTTGTGGAACTGGGGTTTGTTGCTGCTCGCGTTGACCTTTTTCTTGTTGAAATTCAAATAGGAGAGTTTTTTTTAGATTGTTTTTGGTTTATTAAAAATGTCATTTGTGGAGCATGAACTTTATCTGCTTTTGAACTGCATGTCATCAAAAGTTTGAGAAGCACTACCTTAGAGAAAATTCATGCTAGAATCACTGTATATTTTATATTACTACAATTTTTTTCATAAATCTCTTTTAGAAGCTTGTGGAACACAAACTGAGACTTGAGAGATTTTATGTTCCCTACATTATTTAAAAATAATTCTTTCTCTCTCTTTACCTACAAATGTACTAGACGCATTGAACTAAAGTTCTGGGCAGCCTACACATTACACCTGCAGGAGCTTCCTGGTCTTGACGCTGCCAGGACAGTTTTTGTGCTCGGAGACCCCGCTCTGTAACACCTTCTGGTCTGCCACTTTGTGGCTGAGTTGCTGTGGCTCCCAAACACTTCTGCTCGGCAGTAATAACAGGTACAGCTGATCACGGATTATTTACAGTAAGAGGGAAGAAATTCATGAACTGACTTGTTGCAGCGACGGCTTCCTGTTACAGTACCAAGCTCATGTTCACTGAGCTCTTTCGAAGACTGTACGGCTCGAGGTGCTCGATTTGATGCACCTGTGGCCACGGGACTGAAAAGGGTGGCAGCCCAACGCTTTTCTCCATATGGTTTAATTTATGAAATATTTAAGTTTATTATTGTTTTTGATTTATTCATTTTATTTGAGTAATATATTTTTTAATTTTGCAGTGGATGCTTCTCTAATATGTCGGGTTCACTGTCATATTCAGTTGACTACGTTGGCAAATAGTTATCGGTGTCCTATAATATGTAACTAATACACACTGTATCAGTTACATATTATTGTTTATTTGGGTAGGGAAGTGGAAGTATCCTATAAATATCCTGTCAGTTTTATGATGCTGTGTTTTCTTAGCTGGAGACAGAGGATCCCTGTTCTGCGCGCTCATTCTCATGACCACGCTGGTTTGCTTATGCAGGATCCTCCTTTTGGGAAATAATCATAATTGACTGTCTTATCAACATGCAGCCATATCACATCTCATTTATTTGGTATAATTTCCCCTTGGACACTTAAGATCTATAATAACTCAATGCTGTTAAGCATAGTAAGAAACATTAAAGGGTCTTTTTTATGGTTGTGGTTGACATATAAAATGTGGTGCAATTTCTATAAATGCACATTCGCTATTTTCATGTTGCCCTTTTTCCACTTGTGGTCTGTTCTTAACAATTAAATGCATAGTTTGAAAAGGCCTCTGTGGCGCGACATCTCTTCACTCCACTCGACTTCACTGTGGCTAAAATGAGAGCGCCTGGAGTGTTTGTTAAGCAGCGTGTGCTTGTCAGTGTCTACAGCAGCTCGCAGCAGTAGTGCACCATCTGCCAGGTGTTGTATAATGCAGTATTTATGTGTCTTTCTGTCCTTTGGCCTGAACGAAATGTGTCTTAAAAGTGTCTTTGCTGACTTTATTTCTTAGTGTTTTGCTGTGCACTAAATTGCTGCCAGGATGGGTTACACTTAAACGCGTTTACAGAAATGTGGTTCTTTTGGAAGGTTTCATAGTCCTGAGACCATCACGGGGATGACAGGCTGCACAGGTTCAGTCTCGCATATCTGCAGCTACATGTTGAGCAAAAATCTTTCAGGCTGCTAAACATTTAAAAAAATTTCTATCGATGTGCTAATAAAGGCACAATCACCTTTTGCATGTTGTATCCACGCCGTTGCAGCTGTTAGTGAAGTCTTGTTTTTTTGTCCTTGTTGAAGGATGAGCTCTATGTGATTGGAGCAAAGGTGACAGCTGTTGTCGTGTGTATAGTTCCCTCAAAAATGTGTTTACGAATCCTTTTTTAAACATTATTTAATTAGTTTATTTATGGTTACGATTGCAGCGATGTTTATTTTTAAATGGGGCGCCTGCATATTTGATTTGTCCTTGGGAATAAATAATGTGTGTGTGTGTGTGTCTATTAACTTGCATGTATATTGTATTTCATATTCACATATAAACAGAGTGCATCATGTATGTCAAACATTTAATATTTTAGTTTTGTGACAGACTGGGTTTTCTGTATTTCTTTACACAAAAATGTTTGCACAGTTAATTTAAATATTGTGAGCTAACTGTAATTTTTTGTTATTGAAGTTTTTATTGTTTCAGAACATATATATATATATATATATATATACACATAACCCGTCCCGACCCTCCCCACACCCTTACAAAACATAAACCACAAATAAAACAAAGCAAAACAAAATAAAATAAAATAACAAAAAAATATAAAAGAAAATTATGAAATAACCAGGTCAACACATATCAAATCAATAAATATTTTCACAAAAGATTAAATATCCTCGACGTTAGCAAAAATAACTACAGTAAACAGAACATGCTGAAATATAATATAAAAAAATGATAGTTTTTGGAATTATCTACAAATTAGTGACTGTATTATAAAAGACAAATTTATACATAAGGATAATCCAATACAGGAATTTATGGGCTCAAGTAGAATTAAATATAAGGCATCCACATTTTACAAATTATTTAATAGTATGCAAAAGGATGTATGTAAAAGTCTGGGGATTGTCTGGCAGAGGGACCTAGACTGCATTTTTAGTGATGAAGAATGGTTAAAAATAATATCAAATAATGGGAAATATATTAAAGAGAGGGAAATTTACGCACTATAAGATAGTACATAGATTTTATTTCACCCCATCCAGGCTCCATAGAATGGGTCTGCTCGCCAGTAACCTGTGCTGGAAATGCAAAGCCGAATCAGGAACCTTTATACATGCGATCTGGGAATGTAAATGCATTTACCCGTTCTGGAAAGCAGTATTACAGCACATTGGAAAGTGGATAGGTATGGGGGTACCCATGTCACCAAGACTTTGTTTATTAGGGGATGAAACAGTGATGCCTAATGTGTCAAAACACCGTAGTGCAGGTGGGGACGGTCACGGCTGCCAGAATAATCCTCAGACTATGGAAATCTACAACTGTTCCAAATATTAAAAGCTGGTTAGAATTAATGTTGGAAATTGTGTCTTACGAACAAATGCTGGCTAAGCTAAATAATGACATAGAAAACTTGGAACTCCTGGAACTGTTTCCTTTCTTGCAATATTGGGATAACTAAACCCCTAGGAAGAACTGCTGTTTTGGGAAATATTGACGAGTGACTTATATGCAATTTTCTGTGTAATTTCTTGAATGTCCTTTTTGGTGATCTTTGCTTTGTCTGTCCAGGGTAATCAATGCAGGAAAAAGCACATTAAATGAAGATCAGGCTTGCTGTGAGGTTCTGGTTCTTAAGAGGAGACCTGCAGGAAGTATCGGGCCCAACCGAGCCCACATGACCCGCAGGAGATCGTCCCTGCCGAACGGCGAGGGTCTGGGCCTCCAGGAGAACCTGGTAAGCCAAAATGGAGTGTTTGCCCACCCACCCCTTTATGGACATTCTGCAAACTGCGATCTATTGCATCTCTCCTCCATTAGTTATCTTTAGAAACAGCACACTGTCTGGAAGGATAAACATGAGCACAGCAGCAATCATTAGTTGTGCTAAATTAAAAAAAAGAAAAGAAAAGCCATTTGGTGATGTGAGGTGGAAAGTCTAAATAAATCATAAATCTGCAAAAATGATGTTATAAGAAAAAGTCTGATATTTGTAGACCAAATATTTAACAGAATTTTAAAGAGCAAATCGGAAGTAATAATTCTGCATCAGTTTAAGTGCTTTTAACGCCACATGTGAACCATCGCAGACCGAAGCTTTTTACATCTGAGCGTGAATTTACTGATGATGGTAATCCAGGTAGAAAGAGTTCAGTCATCGAATGCCCGCGGGGCCTTTTCTGGTTGAGACCCACTGTCCCATCAGCAGTTTATTGGGGCGTACAGCTTAGTGTCCTTCACACAGCGCAGTAGCCTTCAGAGTGGCTCTTACACACATGCACTTGACTTTGTGTGAAAGAGATTACCGAGGAAAATGTGTAACATTATACCAAAAATGCAATATCACTGCTGTTAGTGCTGCTGTCACAATATATTGACACACTTAATTCGGTTACTTGGAACTGATCTCTTTCCCTACGAGGCAGGAAAACAAAAAGATTAAACCACAAAACGTTGACGTTCATTTCCCATGTTTCCTGTTTATGCTTTATGCTCTTTCTTTGCCCTTTCATCACTAACAGCTCTTTTAAAAGCACTCTGTGATTGTAGTAAACCAATACTGCTCATAACATTTCCTCTCAGCTCACCAGTACTTTACTCAGGCCCAGCCAGAGCCTACAGCAAACTCATGCAAGTATCTCATGACTCACGTTTGCACTCATGTAGTGTAGAGCCCTTTTAGTGCTCTTGGCCTGCCTCGCAGACTCATGCTGTAGAATCTGCATGCGCTATATTTCGGAAATCAGAGGTTTACTTTGCGCAGAAAACGGATGCAACGGCACCTTCACGGCTGCCTGACCTCATTATTTTAAGCAGAAACCAGACCATTGATTTTAGGAGGTTGAGAGATCATAGAGTTGCTGTGTGCAGCTCAGAGATGTGCAGTGAATCAGCCAGATCGCAGGGCATTTTGAATGTTATGTGGGAGGTGAGACTTTGTAGATCAACACAGAGGAAACAGTATGCCGTTTTACAGCGCAAACTGCATCATACAGCGCCTATTAATACCTGCAGACTGAAGCATTGATGCTAAAGCAAACATTGACACCAGGTTCATCCAGTTAAGGACATCCTGCTTCCCTTTGGGGAGATTTAAGCTCAGATCGGATTACAAAGCCCTCCCAGTGAACAGCAATGGGATGAATTTGAATGCTGTGTAGAAAGGAGCTCTCGTCCATTAACTGTGAACAGTGTATGAGGAACTGACGCCTACATGAGTCAATTTACATAGTACAGCTTCCTGTTTGAGTTTAATGGCTCTACTTTGAGCTCACTTCTTTGCTCCGTGCACCATTACAGCTGATAGTACATCAGTGGATCTCAAATGTCATGAGCCTTTGCCCATCAGGCTGCGCTTGAAGCACTTCCACCAGTGATATTCAACAGATTTTCAGTATGTAGTTTAGAAATCAGTATGAATGCAGTCCGATGAAGTTCCTCCTCTCACATGTTGCGTTCTTAGATTCTGACACCTCGTTGATTTGATTCTTTCGTGTGTCCAGGACAGCTCTGAGGACCTAACTTTACACTACTGGGCGTTGTTCGATGGACACGCCGGCTCCGGAGCAGCTGTAATGGCCTCCCGTCTTCTCCATCACCACATAGCCCTGCACCTTCAGGAGGTGATGGACATCCTCTGTACTCCTGACCTCGTGCCGCCCACGTGCCTGAATGAGGAGCCTATCAATCACCACCTCACTCCTTCATCTCAGCGTGTCCTCACCAGGGCTGCATCGCTGCGGGGCGCCGCAGGGGCTCCGGGTTCCCCCAGCACCCCGCCGACACGCTTTTTTACAGAGAAGAAAGTGTCACATGAGAGCCTGGTGACTGGAGCCATCGAGAATGCCTTCAAAGACATGGTAAGAGGCACGCGTTCGATTTCTGAGTGTCTGTAGCTGTCTTTTTGGCACATAAAGTTTCAGTGTCAAATGCATAGACTGTATATTAAAGATGGATTTAGCCACAGCAACATCGCCGATCAGATTGTGGGATACCATGCTGAAGCCTTGAGTTGATTTTGCTGTTTTGTTTTGTTTTTTAAGCCAGGTGTGTTGATTAGCAGATGTGATTACCTATAGCACCAAACACAGTAAGAGATTTAATGGCACTTTTAAGTCTTACATTAAAATCAGGAAGTGTATCTCTAAGCGGATACCCACACCTGTTTAAACGTGCAGGTGGGGGAAAAAAAAAGCACTGCTATAATCAAAGGACTACAAAGAAAGGTTTGTCCAGCCTTTCACAGAATGAAGCTTTTCCAGCTGTCTTGCCTGGAAGCAGTGCAGTGAAAAGATTAATTATATTCTGCTAGCTAAATAGAAGCTTGTAACTACATAATACCTTTTGATCTCTGCACACATCGTTACCTGTCATACACATACAGGGAATTTCCAAACTGCCGTTTATTTGCATCCCATGCTACAATTTATCAGTGGCTATTAAAATCTGTCTTCTTACTTGACATCTGTTAGGCTCTCGTTGCATGAGGTGATATTGATTTATCATGATTAGAGAGTCGAGTCAAATGCACGTAACCCTCCTAATTTCCTGTTGGTGTACAAAGGCGAGCACGTGTACCTACAGCACACTGCGTGGTCTGCAGAATGCAGTAACCACTGCAGCCATTATCTAGCATACAGGTGTTCTCTTTATCGAGCATCCATTCTCCAATTCCTTAATTCCTGTGACTCCACTGTTAAGTGACTGTATATACAGCCATCCATTAGAGCCTACAACACATTGATATTTCAAAACTTTAAAGGTCTTTTTAGGTATTAACTGTACAAGTTATAATGAACTTGTCTGGAGCATCATCCTCTGGCATTCTAGAGAGGTGATTAGGTGCCTCTGTGACAGCTGGGTAAAGGTGATAAGGTGCTTATGGTGTGATCACAGTAACACAGAAAACTTTACCAGAAGCCTGACAGTGAGACAGCAAATGGCAGAGCCAGGAGAAGTGATGTACTCTTCCCACAAGCTGCTACAGGTCACAAACACTCGCCATCTGGCTGCGCTGTAACTGGATGCTGGAGATTTAGTCCACGGAAAGGCCATGAGATCAAGAGCAGAGCCAATCAAAACAGTGACCTGCCTGATTGAGGGGTCAAAGGTCACTATTGTCAGATTCATTATTTAGAGTTTCTGTTCTTGGTTATGTTCTTATGCTTTCCTGTGCCGAGAGATGAAATTCTTCTTAAGCCAAAGGGGTTTTGCTTACGGTGGTTCATAGATTGTATAGAACTGACTCTAAATTATTCTTTAATAAAAGTTTGCATCCATGCATGCATGCCAATTCAATTCACGACAAACAGTCGCCTCGAGTCGCTTCACATTGCGAGATAAAGACCCTACAAATTCAAATTCTGAAACTTAACAGCAGTGTAGACCTGCCTCCTTATTGCCTTCTGGTGCGTCCATGTCTTGACCACTAGGTGGTAGTGTGCAGTTAATAATTTTTAAGCATAGGAAGAACCTGCATGGCACTGCCAGCTGGAGAGAAATTGTGGACTGGGGCTGTTTTGGTAGGTATATAATGCCTGCTGTAGGATTAGTTAACTGGAAGTTCTGCTGTGAATTGTTGATTATTAAAATGGTGATCCAAAGTTATGAGGGGTGTTCTTTAAAACACTTAGGATAATAACTGAATAGCATGGCATTAATTAGTAGAAATGAGGATTCAGGGTCCAATATTACACTGGTTTTTCTCTTTAGCTGCTCCTTTTCGCTTCACTCTATTTCTACTTGCAATCAACATCTGCCTCTTTTCCTCCCTAACTTGTCCTTCAAGGAGTTATTATGAAGCAGATACTTTAAAGCTTATAAGATATATTTTAGGTTCATTGTTCAGCGCTTCACTAATTTGTTTCTTCGGGTGGTCACAGCACGTTTTTTTTCCTTCCAACACAATGGGTTCTAATTACAGTACTTACTCTCCTCCTGAGCTGTCATTTATTTTAATTTCACTAATCATTTTTTGTAAAATTAGATGCAGTTTGGTTCAAATGGCACACATTTCCTCTTGGAACAAAACGCCGTCAGTCAGCGCCGCTCCCGCTGAGAAACTACCCAAAAGACGATTTTGGCAGAATCTCACCCCTTGAAGCGTCTAGTCTTTTAATGAAGCTCATTTTTTAAGAAAATGGAAAGTGCCAGGGAGCCTTGGACAGGTTTGGTATCGCAAAAGGAGAAATTTTTAAAAAATCTCTGTCTCTGAGTGAACTCGGAGACAGCTCTGTATCTTATCAGCAGGCTCCACCTTTAATTCTGGCACAAGTCACTGCATCCCTGTGGAAACCCAGGGACTGTTAAGGCCTGATAAATACTGGGGAAGGTGTAAATATCAAAACTGATGTTAGCTGAGAGACAGAGACTTAATCACCTGGCTGTATCTTTAGCCGGGACAAAAAGAGTCAGTGAACACTCCCTTGGTATGTCTCCTTATGCAAGCCATTTATTCTGTGTATGTATATGTACGTATGAGTGGCTTAGTCTGTGATTTGTGAGCTTTAAACTACATCTTCAAAAACTATAGTAAGCTTATTGGCTTTTTCAGTAAACCGTTAACTGGTCCATATGGCAACTCAACAGTTTAAAAGAGAGTGAAAGAGAGAAAACGTGCTTATAAGTCACAATCACAGCTTATTTAAGAGTGCCATTGCTCTGAGCCACCAAATATTTTCACACATAACTGGTTTACAGTTATTTCCTGTGCTAAGCTAACCAGCTGCTAGCCTGCTGCTTACTGAAGCATCATATTTATCATACATTCACTCGTTTTCATTCCAGTCCCTTCGGTAGTAGGAGGCCAGGACATTGAGTGCCATACAACCATCTGTGAAACATGGTGGAGGCACTGTCATGGTTTGGGGCTGCATGTAATTCCAAAGTGGTGGAATTATGAAGACAGGCTTTGAGCCACCGTATAGTAACATCTGAAAAGCATCTGATTGGCATCAGCTTCATTTTCCATGACACTGATCCCAGTTGCACGGCCTCCACAGAGCCCACAAAGAAGAGCTTTGAATGTCCTTGAAGAAGCCTGGAGAACTATTCCTGGAGACTACTTAATGAAATTACAAGAAAGCTGCCTCAGATAGTTCAGAATACTGACTTTCAAGCTCGTTAGATTTGCATAAATTCTGTTGTTGACTTATACACTATATTTCCACGTATATTTTCACATTTTTAAATAAATCGCTGCACCCATTTTCCTAGAAAAACATACAGAAATGACTCAAGACATTTGCACAGTATTGCATTTTTGAACGCTGAGAAGGTCACATTTTTATCAACTGTAGCTCCAGCTGTGATGAATCTGAGAGTGGCATATGGCAGGTGTATTTTCTCCCGGGGGAAGCAGCAGAATTTCACAAAGGATTTCAGCTGTTAGCACGAGGCTTGTGTTCTGATATTGAACCTGTATAATACTGCTTCATTTAATTCAGCAGCTCAGAGCAGTTTGTTTTCATCTCGTTCCCTTGAATCCCATCGGCAGGACTGCGTACAGCCCTCTGAAAACATCCTTTAGATGTGAGCAGGTAACTGTCACAGATGCTTGTGGCTGCAGCAGCGTGCGTCAGTGTTTGGTGCGAGGTTTTTTTCTCATTTTCAAAAAGATTTTGCCCAAAGGTTTTTCCTGCAGTTAAAAACAACCGATAGTTGCTGATTTTGCTGATTAGTTCAAAAATGATTAATGCTGTTAATTACCTGCCGCGCTGTCCATCATCATCCTTTGTCCGACATTAATCCTCTTTTCCTGTTGTCACTGTCCTGAGTTATTTCTTTTCATTTCCTGCTCTTACACCTAATAGCTTTGGGCTCGCTCTCATTGATTCTGCAAACTCACCAGCAGATAAGGCCAGTCTGAACGCTGCTGTGAAGATGGATGCCTTCGTGAGTGGAAGAACAACAGTCATACAACATGCTCTTGGTCTTTCTTTTTTTTTTTACATGACTTTTAAGAGTAATTTGAAGATTATCAATGAATTCTGCTTGTACTCTCCTTCTTAGATTGGCAGATTACATTTGTTTTATTTACCCTGTGACTACTTAATCGAATGTTCTTTTATTTCACGGTGGTTTGTTTGGTTATATGACGCACGGCTGATTTGTCCGTATTACCTGATGCTACTTTTCTTTCAGAAAACAATAAAGACTTTGAGTTGTCCCAAAACTGCTTTGGCATTAGAAAGTCATTTATGGCACTTGGTTATAATGAGATGAGTATGCATGAGCACTGAATGTCTCTTTTTTTTCTGCCTTCTTGGTCTAAAGCTCAGTTTTTCTTCCTGACTGAAGCACACAGGAGAAAGGTGTAGATGTTTATGCAGACATTTTCATTATTGAAGACTTGCCTGCAGCAAGAGGTATTGGATACAGCGGGGATAAATATGCATGGCTCGCTACGGATTCATAATTCATCCAGGGTGAAGGACACATTTGTTCAACACCCCCCCCACCACCACCACCGACCCCTTCCTCCAACCTCTACCCCCAGGACTAGTCAGGAGTGTCTGCTAGAGTGCAGATTCATAAAATACACACACACACACGCTCAGACTCACACTTAATGCATCTTGCATCTGGTCATGAACACATACTTACGCACAGTGTGCGCATGCACTACATTCCTCTGCTGTAGCGTGTGCGCACGCGTTTGCACAGTTGTATTCAGATGGAGGCTGTCAGCAGCAGAGCAGAGGGCGATACGGTTTAGTGGGGGTGAACATCCCTCATGGGAGAAACGTGTTAGCGATGGACTTGCTGCAAATGTGTTTGCCAACATCATCGGTCCCACTCAATCTGCTGAAAGCGATGCGGGGATGTGAATGAGGTGGCTGACGGGGTCACTCGCTTCCCTGAAATATCTTTCTGCTTCTGTAGTGCGATTAAAAACCCCCCGAGGAGCTGTTAGTAGCAGACCAACAAGTAGCCACGGGGAGCAGAAAAGGGTTAAATGTAGTCTGAGCAGCTTGGCTCAGATTTGTTACCATTTTGATTAAGTCAGCGACAGGTTAATTATTCATCTAATTAATGAACTGATAGCACGGTTTTCTTCAAATGATTTTTGGTTTAATTAGCACCAAATTAATCTGGGCTAATTAGCTGGTGTAATAATCAGCAGCCCCTCCAAACATTCTCTTCTGTCCTTTTGGTTTCCATTATTTTTTATTGCTCCTTGACTTGTGGCATTCTTGATAAATGAATTCATTATGGTGCTATAATTAATAATGGCATCATGGCAGGATTTAAGTATCAAGGCAGTGTTTCAGGTTTTAGCTGAAATGCTACACACAGCTGTGTGGAAAAAGAAAAAAAAATTTTTTTCTGGGCTCTGATGATTAGACACATTGCAGTGTGCAGAGGATGGGTTTGGATTATGTGTCCTCATCAGAGGAGTAATCTGTGCATGTGTGTGTGTGTGTGTGTGTGTGTGCATTTGTATTTAGGATGTACAGATAGAAAAGGACAAGGCAGTCTACAACATCTCAGGAGGCTGCACAGCGCTGGTGGTCGTCAGTCTACTCGGAAACCTCTATGTTGGGAATGCTGGGGACAGCAGGTGTGACACACATGCAACGAGTATAAATGTAGCACATAAAATACTGTGGAAGCATCTTTTTTCCCCCTCTTTTGTTTCTCGCTCACCTTCTTGTGCCCCGTAGCCTGCAGGAACAACTGTGTCCTTTCCTGGATGAATAGAGTTTCGCTTTGTCTGCTCCTCTCCCTCAGAGCTATCATTATCCGGTCTGGGGAAGTCATTCCCATGTCAGCAGAGTTCACGCCAGAGTCAGAGAGACAGCGACTGCAGTTCTTGGTAAGAAATAACCTTTCTCAGCTCCTTTCTAGCAGGCACAGCTGTCAGATATTAGGAGAGCTGGCCTCCCCTCACGTTGAGACACCAGCTATGCTTAGCTCTGTCTCTCTTACACGGCCTGCTCTCTTTGCCAGCTTAATAGACTATGGAATTGTTTTTCCTATCCCAAGGGCATGTCAATCTTCTTCTCTTTCTGTGTTTTTTCTCTCTCTTTTCAAATCAAAGGCCTACATGCAGCCCCACTTATTAGGGAACGAGTTTACACATCTGGAATTTCCACGGAGAGTGCAGAGGAAGGAGTTGGGGAAGAGGATGCTGTATCGTGACTTCACCATGTCTGGATGGTGGGTTAACTAATGCTAAGTATTCATCTCAGTGTCATTGTGTAATGACATTTGTTAAAAGTACTGTTGATGTAACCACAGTTACATCAAACCATGGATGTGGTAGGATCCATTTATGAGCCTTCTGAGAGGAATTTATGTCAAGATCATTTCTGCAGCTCAGACTATTTATCCACATTTGAGTGATTGTTCTGCAGTGTGTGAAAAGCTATGTGAAAAGCTAATGACAGATTGGCTTTGCATATAGTGTACATTCAGTGCGCAATTCAGTTGAATTCTATGAACGAAGTCATCTTGGAGAACTTTAGATTATAAGGCCGATACTTTACAATATTACTGAGAATTCCCATTTGCAACAAACTTTACTTAAAAGATGCCGTTCAAGGCATCAGTTGTTGCAGGGAGGCCAGGAACTGTCCTTGGTATTTCTTCTTTCGTGTGCTAGAAGAAGGTATGGCGGCCAAAGTAAAATGCTTCACTCTATCTCCTGATGTGAGGAGGAACATAAAAAAAACAAAGAGACTGAAGAAGAAGATGGAGAGTGAAGGAAGAAAAGGAAAAGATTTATAAAACCACAAAAGGAACTGAAGCTGGGAAGGTTATATGTATGACTTATATGTTAAGTCAAGGAAGTTGAAGAATAGATCATTTAATTTGACTGTGTAAAAGTCTTGAGTCACCTTTGGTTTCTTTTTATTTTGCTTGGAAAATCTGGAAATAGGTGGCATTGAAAAGTTCAAAAATTCATGGAAATACGTTATAGAATTTGTACATTTCTAACGATCTTGTAAGTCAATGTTTGGCATGAGCACCTTTATTCTTCAGCACAGCCTGAACTCTCTTGGCTGCCTTTTGTTCCATTCTCGAGATGATTCCACACAGCTTCAATAATTTTGAGGTCATCTAAAGAAATGGGAGCCAATTATGTGTTTTCTGACAGGCTGCTAGTACCAAAGTGACTTAATATACAATTTTATTCGTTTTTTGCTGACTGATGTGTATAGACACAAAACTGATGCTTGAGGTAGGTGTCCTTTTTTATAGTCAGTGTCATGCGGCTTAATGAGCAAAACCATTCCTCTGAAAATGGACTGGACTGAAAATGAGTGAAAAAGCAGCCAGTGAGACGTTCAAAGACCTCCAGAATGACTGGAGACCTATTGTTCAAGACCACCTTAAAAAATTCCAAGAAAGTTTCGTTCCTTAGAAGCAAAATAAAGAAATGGGGGGTGACTCAAGACTTCAACTGAGACCATAAGTTTCAATACACTTTTATGAAGTTTATGGGTGTGGCTGTATTCTTATTAACTAATGGCTGCTTCTCCTTTTTTTTTTTTAGTTTGCATCTCACTCACTAAAACCCTCAAACACACACATACACGCACACACTCACACACGCAGACTGGGGGATGAAAATGCAGCTCGAGGCCAGATGCTTGTTTAGAAATGCAGGTGCATTATCCCTATTTAAAATGAAGAAAAATGATACAACTGCTAGAGTGGAAAAGGTGCTTGAGTTTAGAAAGTCTGAAGTGCAGTTTCTGTAAACTACATTCAGGGGTCGTTTTTAATGTGATTCCAGGCAGATTTCTCCAGATGGAGTCACGATGCTCCGGGCTCGCAAATAGGATTTGAGACCGTCTTTTGTGTCACTTGGAATGTGACACACATTAGCGATATCAAATCCAGAGCTGGCTGAGGTAGTGAGCAGAATCAGTGCTTCAACTAGCAGGGCTCACTGTTGTGTTCAGTGTTTTGTAATTAAGAAAATGTTCCTATGCAGAGACATATGTGAGAGAGACGCTTCTACCAAAGGAAAGAGTGAACTAAGCATAAAGTGGGTGACTGACGAGAGTTCAACTGTATGTTTCTTTTTTCTGACACCACCTACATGCAGTTGTGTTTTGTGGCTCTGCTCAGTTCAGCAGATGTAGGTCAGTCAGTGACTGCAGTTCTTATTGGGCCCAAAACTCCCAGTCTGTCGTCTGCCTGCTTACTGTCTGAGCAGCACAGACAGCCTGTGATGTATTTTTAATCAGGTTCTACCCATAACCCAGTTATGGTTCAATTTCACCCGGACTAAGTCTGGGTCTTAAATTAGTACCCTGTCAGCTACCATAGCTAATTGATCTGAAGTGCATGGCTCTGACTTAACTGTGTCATCTGCTATAGGTGCAGAATATGTACTCTGTAGGGGGAGAGGACCGTTTTTTTTTTTATCTCTCTGCAGCTTTCTGTCTGTGCACGTATATGTGTATGTGCAGCCTGCGTGCCCACATGCTGTGAGTGTGTGGGTGTACGCTGGCGTCCAATTCCCTCAAAGGCATCCGTGATCAAGGCTGCCGTCTAATGAAGGCATACAGGCCTGCAGCCCACCTCTCTGTCTTCCTCCCTCGCTTTCTTTACCTCCCCTCCCTCGGCCAGTTGGACCAGATTGAGAGCTGGCGCTGGCGTGCAGACTGTAATAGTGGTCATTGGCTGGCATGGCAGGCGGTTTTATTTGCCCAGAATGATGGATGTGGAGCGGTCGGCCGTGTTGGGCTTGATATAGGCGGTCAGGTGGAGGGAGGATGTTGAAGAGGGGTGGGTGGCTGGAGGGAGGGAGGAAAAGAAAAAGAAGTAAGTAGACTGAGGTGAGCTGTGAAGACTGATAAACAGATGAAGGCGAGGATAAAGGTAGGAAAAAGAATGACTAGTACAGTACGATGTTGTTTTGGCCACAAAGGAGGGAAATGATAAATGGACCTGAAGCTGTCGCTCTCCTGCATCGACGCCTACAGGGGTGTCTCTCCTCCCCCTGATTCTGTACACTAACACACACTTGCGACACAAAACTCTGATGTTAATAGTTAATCTTACAAAGTGCAGTATGTGGGGGAAAAATGCACACGGTCACCCTTGAAAACAATACCGATTTTTTTTCACAGTACTCGGCAAATTGAGAGAACACGCCTCACTTCTTCTGTGGATTTAGGCCGTCTCATCGGCTTCTCTCTCGTCATGTAATCCCACACTGACTCCACGGTGTTGAGATCAGGGCTCTGTGGGGGCCTGGACCATCTGTTGCAGGCCTCCTTGCACTTCTCGTTGCTAGAGATGGTTCTCCATGACTGTGGCTGCGTGTTTTGGGTTGTTGTCATGCTGCAGAATCAATTTGGGGCTGATTAGATATCTCCCTGATTATAGTGTGCGATACGTCTAAACAGCCAAAGTGCTGAAAACTTTTACAAAGCACTGTATAATTTTACCCGCTCAGGATCGCTCCCTCTTCCAGTCTTCCATCTGCTCCTTCTCTCTTTTTCCATTATGCCTTTGTATTGGTATGACTGATGCCTACAGCTTCCATTAGAAGAGTCGCTGGGTCACTGCCATTTTCTCTGGCCTTGCTTCACTTGTGAAAGCACGACTCAATCTAGCTATCTATCAAG
>VOQJ01007111.1:4466-22047 GCA_015052665.1 Apistogramma diplotaenia
GCATGCAGTTAAGTTCTCCAGAGTCCTGCTAATTAACTCAGGTGTGTTGAAGCAGGGTTGCATCCAAAACCTGCAGGACACCGGCCCTCGAGAACTGGGATTGAGGACCCCTGATCTAGACAAACCATATGACAGGGTGCTAAAACAGGAACTGTTATACTGCATGACAAAGTCAGGTATGTGAGGGTGGTCGTGTGTGAGGACAGCGAGACAGTGGTGAGGTGTGCAGTAAGAGTGACAGATGGTGGTGGGAAGGGGGGGGGGGATTACATCATGGATCTGCTCTGAGCCCCTTCTTGTTTGCAGTGGTGATTGGAGGGTGACGAATCAGAGTGCTGGAGTACGATGTTTGCTGATGACACTGTGGTGTGTAGTGAAAGTAGGGAGCAGGTGAGGCATGCCCTGGAGAGAAGAGGAATGAAAGTCAGTAGAAGTGAGACGGAATATATGCCTGTGAATGAGAGGGAGACACGTGGAAAAGGGAACAATGCTAGTTGTTCATTCCTTCTGAAATGTGAACAGTTTGATCTCATTTAATTTGAATTTTACTTGTGAAAAACACCTTCAAATAACAGACTGTAGATCCAAAACAAACTGATAGCTGGTCTGACGTGCTGTAGGTGTGTTCCCTGCAGCTATATAGAAAAAAATAATAATGTATGCAAGTTATAACCACTATTATTATGCAAATACTCCACTGAATTTACTTTCAGTCACGCACAGTGGAGGGAGTTCTGGCTCTTTAAGCTGCATTTAATGCAAATGAAAGGTTTGGCCCCATTGTTCCTTCCTGAGAACACTGTAGAAATAATTTGCAATATTATCTCGTGTGCAGTGAAATATAAGGTGTGTTAACGAGTGTATGCCCACTGCATGTGTGCGTGAGAAGGCAAAGGGGAGTTTGTGTGTGTTACATGTGCATTTGTTGGAGATGTTTTGCACAGTGGAAGAGGTTGCCTAGAGTGCTCTCATCTGTAACAAGAGCCTTTGTATCGACATGCTCAGTTCTCATCATAAGTAGAAGAAAGGATGTGTGGAGCTTATCAACATGTCAGTAGTTTGGACTTTCTTTTTTTTCCTCTTTCAATTTCCTGTTTTGAAATTTTACTCTCTATTCAAAGATAATAATGTTTAACAAGATACAGTAGCTGCTGAATATTTATAAGAGAGCCACATAGCAGACTGTGGGAGGTACAGTATATAGGCAATACCGTAATTACAATATTTGAATTATTATCAGTCACATTATTAATAATTCAGTGCTTTCTAATCTATTCAGTAATTCCACCGATACAACTTTAGAAAAATGTGACATTAGAATTAAATACACAATTTTTTACTTAATGTCTAAAATCTCAGCAACAGCACCCAGCACCATGACGATGGAAAGGAGAAAAAGAAACTATTTAAAAATAAAATGTTCAATATTTAACAGTGAAATTTTTCCCAAAAGAAATGTTTTCATTTTGATCAACAATCCACAAATCTGTCATTACTCTCATAAAGTACTGTTTTCCCATTTTCTAAAGGCTATATTTCGACACAAAAACATTTCACTTTACTGGAATCACGATGATCGTTGCATTAGCTCGTGCAGACAGAAGCACATCCTTTGGAAGAAATGTGTTTTGTAATTTTGTTAAAGCAACCGTTTCAAGTGTCCTCTCTGTTTGTGTGTCATCTCCTGCTCTGTTCGACTTTTTCACAAAGAGATTTCTTTTATGCCAGAATGCTTATGATTTAGGCCTTCATTCAGTACTTGGTTGCATCAACTTAAGCATGAGATGTGGTGTTGCTGAGGTATTACTGAAGCCCAGATTGCTTTCATAGTAGCCTTCAGCTTGTCACTTTTAAGGAATTATAATAATTCTCATTTTCCTCTTGGCAGTACCCCAAAGGTTCTCTGCGGCTATTTTCCTGTGCATGGTGGTTATGGTTGCGGTAGAAAAGTGCTGAAATGACATCACAGGGCGGAGTAATCGATCTGCGATTGCACTAAAAATAGCAATATGTATATATCTTTACATATATACAGACGTTACAGATCTTACCTGTGATGCTTCACCTGAGGTGGTTGCTCCACCCAGTCCACTGTCTTCTGTCATCTTTGAATTTGGAGCATGCCGTGTTTGGTACAATCGGGGATCGATTACTCCGCCCTGTGATGTCACTTGAACACTTTTCTACTCATACCCACAAGCTTGAATTCATGTCCACAGAGAAGGGAAGAGTTCATAGTCACAGAAATTCGAGTTGTATTCACAAGACTTTGCACTCACAGCTTTTAGATTCATACTCGCATAAGAACAATCCTAATCCGCACAATTTCTCAGACTCACTAATATTTCAGGAGAGTTTTGCATACAAGAACTTTATTGACATATAAATGCGAATACGAATGTTGGAATTGTGCACACATCTTTTTGACAGCTATCTTACTCCATATCCCGCTTGCATCTTTTCCTCACACTTTTTTTCCAGTCAACTTCCGAATAACAGGCTTTGATACAGTACTCTGGTGACAAAGGCCGGCTGCCTTTCTGTGGCTTCCTGGGCCTTCTGAGGACTACACAGTAAAAAAAAGTGTATGTGCAGAAAGTTGGTCTTTTAAGTTTGGGTGAAAATCGACATTTCTGCTTCAGCTGTTGCAGGAAAAATAACATGCAAGCAGAAATGTCGATTGATTAAATTTAAAATTCTATAAGTAAGATACAATCCACTTCTTTTTTTAAAAACTTGATGATTACATCAAGTAAACAAGATCTCAACTCTGCTTTGGAGAAATTCTCGAGCTCTGCTGTGACTTTGCGAAAAGACGTCCTAAGGAAGGTCACCGAGCATCTTAATGTTTGCTGGGATGCATGTTGTATGTAAACCTTATGACTGCTTCAGATTACTTGGAGGGAGTCACATTGCGATGCACTAAAAGTCGGTCTTGCATGCCGGGCATCACCCCCTGTGGTTGTATTTATGTTTATGCTCCATTTCCTCGGTCCCAATGATCATGATGGCCCCGGCCGTGATGCTTCTCAGACAGGACCTGAATGCTAATGAAACCGTAAAATGCAGTGGCGCTGGACAAAAAAGACATGTGGATATAAACTCTGTCCCTCCGAGTAGGTCAAGCATCACAAGAGGAGGGGAGTGGTGAAGATCCAAAAGTTTGAAGAGATGTAAAACAGCACTCTTTGAACTGATAACATTTTCCCCAGAGTGGCTGATTAATTCGCTGTCTGCTTGCATCTCCGTCTACCGTCTTGCGTGTACGGCAGCATTTAAAACGAAGCCTGGTCATATGGTGTTTTACCTTGAAAACCTGCGGACTTGAGGTATGCTTGCACACAAATCTTGAGTAGAAAGAAAATAAATGCCATCTGTCCACTTTTTCATTGAGAAAATAATAAAGAGGTTTGGCAAAACAAACCCTTCAATCAGTCGCAGCAAAATACTTGCAGCAGCATCTCACGGCTCCGCGCTCTGGCTTATTGCCAAGGATTTTAACTACAGACTATATATTTAATCTTACTCTTGTAACTTTTCAGTTCCGCGCAACAAAAATAAATAGCGGCTTTTAAAATTCCACACCGGTAACTACAGATTCTACAGTGATGAGGGTTTTAATTTGTCAGTGACCTTCAAATTTACCGCTCTGTGGAGTATCGATGAAACCATAAGACCTCTAGAAAGCACCATCATAAAATACTGTTTACTACTTACTGGCAATTCTTTTCATTTAGATACTGTTTTTGTTGACAGCCACTTTCAAACTGTAAACCCCGAGAAAAAAAAAAACTGCCTGTTTCAGCAGGATAGACAGCTCACAGCTCTATTATTTTACACATTGCCCAGCCCTGCTTGTCCTTTAGCACAGCAAGACCTAATCTTCATTGTTGCTAACGGTGAAGATTGCACTTCATAATTTATTCCTCCAAATCCCCTTTTTTCTTTTTAAATGTCCCTCACGGCGTATTCTGCTTGTATGCGCGTCTGCTTCCTTCTATACGCTTCAGCAGTCCTCGTCAAAGATGGCTGAATCGGGCCCACCCAAAAGATTACTGCACGTATGAATGTAAAATATATCTACAACCCTGTCATATAAATGCCAGTTTAATTAATTAACATTTTTTTTGTTACAGAGCGCTAGAATCCTTAAGTGAGGGCTGAGTCTGCATACGAAAGGGCGATAAATAGGAGAAAAGATAACCAGTCAGTTTTATAATGCCACCAGTGTTTTGTGATGATGGTGGCTTCTCATAGCTTCTGTCAGTGGACCATCATATTTGTTGGATGCAGAGATTCAGTTGCCAGTTAATGAGCCTGTAAACAAGCTAGCGATGTCTGCGTAGCTAGCATGTTGCTAAATGTCAAAAGATAGAGAGACTGAGAGAAAGCAGAAGCAAACAGTGAGATGGGATGTCCGAGTGTTGGAGGAGGTCCATTCAAATCCATAACTTAACTGTGGGTTCAAGGTTTAAGGTCACGTATGTATCAAAGAAATATGCATTGGTGCCTGAATCAATCGAATTCTGTCTCCGAGGTCGTCGGTAAACTAGCCAATAAAATGAACGCGATAAAAGAATTCAGTCCGCAGCCGTGCGTTTAAAGGAAGGTGACATTTTATTTGCATTGGATTAAAGGGATGAGGATGGCAATGTAAATATTCTCTCCATATAATTAAGTTTGACAGTGTCTGTCAGCATCTTTGAACCCTTCATTTGCTGCATCTTGCTGTTGCAGTTAAGCTAATAAAGGGCGTAAACAGATGTGGAGAAATCTGATAAATCGTGCTTCAGAAGCCCAATTTATGTCGATTAAAATTCGCTGGAAAGCTTAGGGTGAGTTATGGCTTTGCTTTTATCTGATCCTATGTTTCCAACAAGTATCCAAGAAGAAACATATTTAACAAAGACAAACTGCAAAGGCGTAGAAACGCCTGCAAGCAAAAGTCAAACTGTGAGACCTTTTGTAAACGAATAGGTGAATCCATTTGCAGCGAATTCCACAATTAACAACCAGAAGAACGTGTGACAAAGGAACAACGTCTGACTGATGTGCTGTTCAGGCTTGAAAAACAGCAGTCGGTGAATCAATATTGGAGCTTCTTGTAGGTGAGTTAATTGAGAGTAGTGCCAGAATCGCTCTCTGCATCGATTTAGCAGGGAAATTATCTGTCACGTGCTTATTTGTCAGCATGATATCATGACACTGCATGAAGCAAACAAACTCAATCGCAAGTGTTTCGTGCGGCAGTCAATGAAGCTCAAACATTGCGCAATTAATCCTGGAAAAACGTTACGGTCAGATGGTCGATTGATTATAATGACAGTATGCAGGTTGAGGTGAGGGTTGAGGTCAGGGTTAAATTGTTCCTCATCTGTGCACAGAGATTAATGGACAGTCAGAATGGGGGTGAAACGGCACACAAAAGCATAAAGAAATTAATTGTTATGACTGACAAAATGACTTAACCCCGTGATGCCTATTTAATACATGAGCTTTTCTAACACTAAACCAGCCTACGTATATATTTAACAGAGATGGAGAGCAGCCAAAAGAAACTCTGCTGTGTGTTTCTGCTTGTCCGGCTCAGGGTGGCGGCGGCGGGGGGGGGTTGTCATAGGGCAAAAAGGCAGGATACACCCTTCACAGGTTGCCAGTCTATTTCAGACCTAACAGAGTGACAGACACCCTACAGCCAAATTGCAGTTGCCAATCAACCGCGCTACTGCGCTGCCTGTTGCTGTGATTACATTTAGAGTTTGTCTGCATGTCTCAGTGTACTTCTTTCTTCTTCTTTTTTTCTTTATGCATCTATTTTCTTTTAATGATTTCCATATTTCAGGACAGATGAGAAGGAAATGCAGGTGGAACTGATGAGGGCCGGGCCTGCCGTCTCCTTTGTCTGTGTCAGCTTGCTCGATTCCCCGTGTTCCTACCACTTGATAACTGGCACTTTTCTTGTTTTGTTTTCCTTTGCTTTAAGATGCTGGAAGATGATGGAAAATTGGAAAAGATGTACAGGAATTTACTGAAAAGTGCAGACATACAGAGAAAAGCAGCACTGAGTTTTGTACAAATCTAGCAAGCTTGAAAGTCAATATTTGCTGTGTTGCTCTTTCAACAAAGACTGAATAGGCTGAACAGTTCTCCAGGCTTCTTGAAGGACATTCAAAGCTCTTCTTTGGATGTTTCTGTCTTTTGTTCTGTTCTCTGTCAGCATGAACCCACACGGCTTCAATAATGTTGAGGTCCGGGCTCTGGGGAGGCCGATCCATCACTGATGGTGTTCCATTGTGTGTGTGTGTGTGTGTGTGTTTTGTTTATCCAGATATGATCCAAAACACATCATTAAAAAATTACATTATTGCCAATCAGATGCTGCATCCAATGTGTCTGGCAGCAGGTTTTCTCTTCTTCGTAGTGGATTGTGAGTCCCTAACCGAAGTTAATCAAGAATAAAGAAGCAGCAAAGATTTATAACTGAAGGTTCTCACTGTGTTTCGCTTTACTGGGATGTTAAGTTGCTGGGTGAGCCCTGAGTCGAATGATTTTGGTCAGCACCAAAGCTGATAAACAGAAATCTTGATTAACACACAGTGGAGAAGGTAGCATCATTTTCTATCACTGAGCCACCCACCAGTATCACCGCTTTTACTGGATGACGGGCCCTTCTGGCTACACTGGGGAGATCCAGATGAAATGCCTGGCGCTGTATTTCTCGTGCCTCCCCAGTCATTCCTCCGGGGTCAAACGAGTTCTTCCCAGCTGAATCGGCGCACCGGTGTTCTCACAGGAGGAGTGCGATGCATAAGGCTTTGAACTGGATGGTAGAGGAGACTGGGAAGAGGAAGCGGGAGGTGCTCTGCGGGCTGGTAGCTGACAAGACTTGTAATTTCTCTCCAGAGCTGCTTGTCGATACTAATGGCGAGAAAAAACGAACACTTCAAAAGAGGTCGGTTCATCTCGTGAAGCTGATTCATCCGTCATTGACTCATTTAATGCATGCAGAAACAACGGAGACTGTCTGCCTGCCAACCAGTCTCCCCTGCTAATGTTCTGAACTTGATTGCAAATTCTGCCACACTTCTGTGACCTTCTTTTAGGTTCTGCAGGTATTTTACAGCATCTTCTTCCCCGAGAGGATGATCAAAGTTTCTCATAAATTCCTTAAGAAATGAGTTAAAGAGGTAAGTCACCTGATGCAGCCCATAAACATTATAGTTAGGGCTGCATCAGGTGACGCTGAACCCTCCCTGAGTTATCCTACAAAAAGCCTAGACAGCGGGGGGCTTCCGATGAGTGTTTCTCACCTCTTGTCACTCTCTGTGTGTTTATACACCACTCTGCATTTAATCATTATTTATTATTGATCTCTGGCTCTCTTCCACAGTGTGTCTTTTGTCTGGTCTCACCCCCAACTGGTGGCAGCAGATGGCTGCCCCTCGTCATCTGATTGATGGGGCTTCCTGTCTATTCTTGTAGTCAATGTTCCCTCAATCGCACACTGCTCGCGCATTCTCAGCGCAGCAGAAAATCTATGCAGCGCAAAAAACTGAATCCAACATAAAACGTAAACTAATTAGACACATAAAATTTCTTTCTGTATCATTTTGTAGTTTAAAGCAGTGAGTGGCTGGTGTTCAGCCAATGATGCGATACGGTGCGCGTATGCTACGCATCCAATCATCGCATACTATTGAGTGTACGTGCCTGCCATTATGCACTGTGGCACCGTGCAGGTTAGCTAGGTAAGAACAGTGCGATGGAGTTAAGAGACGCGAATGCTAACCAATTATCATGGCTACGCGATCGAGCAGTGGGACATCCACTCACCAAGCCAAAATAAAAAAGAAATGTGCTTCTTTTAAGATGTAATGGCTTATATTTATAATAGGTGTGTAGCCACAGCGTTGCTCATCGTGGTCCTCAGTGTGCTCAGAGAGCTTTTGTGTATGCCCAGACACATGAAAAATTAGAGGGAACATTATTGTATCTTACAGTATAAAGTACCTGTGCTTTGGTACTATATACATAAAACTGAACCGAATTTAATTGTAAGTATCAGTTGCATCAATTAAGCATTTGCATGTATTTAATTCCATTTCAATCAGCTACTCTTGCATTCCAATTAGACTTCCCTCAGCTTGACGGTTTTCTTGGAGAACAAAGAGCACTTCAATATCACTATTAAAATTCAGTGTTATTTTTCTGCTTTTATTTTAATTAGAGAAGTTAGAAGACTTGTACTGAATTATCACTGACTTAAAAATACAATTAACTGTGTGTGAAACAGCATTTACACATTTCTATCAGAGTGGATTGACAGTGCTATCTACCGAGGCAGACAATGGAAAGTGGTTGTCATAAAGTTTCCACAAGGCTTCACCAAATGAATGAAGATGATTTGCCCAATCTCCCTCTGGTCCTTTTTTTTCCCCCCTCCGAATTAACATGAATTACTTTTTTGTTTCTGTGAGGCATTCTGCAGAAATGGTCTTTTCTGCCTATCAAATACATCATAAACTGTTTGCGAATAAGACAACACACACATGCCTCGTCGTCCAATCAATGGAGCTTCAGTCGTTTTTCCTGTTATTCTGTTCTCGTGACACACAAGTGGATTTCACCTAAATCACACCCAGCCGTGGCTGTTGTTGTTTTGATTCGGTGTGTGCTCAGTGAGAGTCGGAGACAGCAGTCTGAGCAGTAGCACTGGAGGCAGATGATGTTCTTGGGGGTCATTAATTAACTCATCTAGAGCCTTTATTAGCTTCTTAATGGATCTGGTTAGTGCATATCAAGGGTTTGATTACCTCCTGTTGGCAATGGGAAGAGTCTGACTACATATGTGTGTGTGTGTGGGGTATGTGTTTGTGAGAAACTGATTGAGTGCTTGCAGGTTTTGTACTTTGCATGTGTGTGCATGGATGTGGGGATGTGTATGCAGACACCTCCTGAGATACGTCTGTAAGGGCTTCATTTACAGGGCCGGCAACTGTAACGAGAGGCCCAAATCCAATCCAGCTCCTCCACCCTCACATTCTGTGGTGTGTGTAACTCTGTGTGGAGTCAACTTCCAACTGCAGAAGGATTTCTTAATAAGGGAGTAGAAATTCAGCTTCCAGCTTTGGGGGGCTTTTCTGAGACGGAAACAGGAATTGGTAGTCAGCTTCTTGCGGGGTTTACATTACTATTGGATAGACATACAGTATTAAGATCATATCATGTGTCTTATAGACTGCTCAAAGACGTCAGTCTATCTCTATTAGTTGGCTATGTACCACAGGCTTTTAAGGTGGTCGTAATTAAACTGCTACTTAAAAAGCCATCACTTGACCCAGGTGTTTTAGCTAATTATAGGCCAATCTCCAACCTTCCTTTTCTCTCAGAGATTCTTGAAAGAGTCGTTGTAAAACGGCTAACTGATCATCTGCAGAGGAATAATTTATTTGAAGAGTTTCAGTCAGGTTTCAGAATTCATCACAGTGAACTCATCTCTGTGCTTGTCCTGTTGGACCTCAGTGCAGCTTTGATAATGTTGACCATAACGTGTTATTACAGAGATTAGAGCATGCTATAGGTATTAGCCCTTCAACACCAAGCTATTTGCACCCTTTAACAACCTTTAATGGCAAAGTGTATCGGCAGCAAAACATTCGTAATCACGCAATGGTTTTTCCACCAGAAAAATCGAAATGGTAACCCAAAGCTGGGAAACCGCACTTCACAGCCAGTATGTTGTTATTATGGTACAGTAGAAGTGGTTTGAATCATATCTATATAATATATTCTAGTTTGTTCATGTAAATTGGGAGTTGTCTTCACATACTAGGTTAATTTACGGTTAATTATGGAGTTCCACTGGGTTTGTGCTGGGACCAATTCTGTTTACACTATACATGTTTTCCTTAGGCAGTATTATTAGAAGGCATAGCATACATTTTCACAGCTGTGCAGATGATAGCAAGCTACATGTATCATGAAGCCGAATGACACACACCAGTTAGTTCATTTGAAGGAATGTCTTAAAGGCATAAAAGCTTAGATGAAACCTTAGAAACATGATGACTTATCATATACTTAATCTCGATGATATTACCAGCCATGGAAGATTTTCACTCTGTGTTTATATACTGTTCTTCATTTAATCATTACTTATCAGTCTCTCTTCCACAGTATGTCTTTTGTCCTGTTCTGTCACCAAGTGCTTGCTCATTGAGTTTTGTCTGTATTGGTGTGGTCTTCACAATATAAAACACCTTGAGGCGACTGTTGTTAAACATTAATGATAAATATGCTTTTTCTCTTTCAGTTTCATTGAGCTGTTCTTAACTAAATTTCCAAAATGCTCTAATCTTTATCTTTTCTTTGATAAATTAGCAATGAAGCAAAGTCAAAAACCAAAAGCTCTATTTTGCTCTTTTCTGTGGCAGTCCTGAAATAACCACACAATTTTTTTGTAAGTGTGTGAAGTTTCAACAATATTGGACACAGTGGAATGTGGTTAGTAAGCCTGCAATAGTGCAGACTCTGTGCTGGAGGCCTTTATAACCCACTTCACCTCGAAGCTGTTCAATTAAGAAAAACACACTGCCACTGACATCTCTTGGTTCAAACCTCCTCCTCTCCAGGTCTTTGAAGGCTGCATATTCTGCTTGTGCCTTTGTGGGTGTCCTCTGGGAACTCTGCTACCTCAAACAGGCAAAAGACATACAGTACATGTAAGGTTAATTGCATGAATATGTGTGTGAGAAAGTTTAATGTGGATTGTGCCGGTGCTTCAAGTGGTCAGTAAGAATAGAAAAGGCCAGTCCACTTTGCTTATTGTGGCAGTCCAGCCATGTAAAGTGCAATTGGAGGAAGGGACTGAACTGAAATTGGAGAGTTGAGTGTACAGTAAAGGGCGACTCTTTAACTCATATGCTTCTCCATGTTTCTTTCTTTTTGGAGTCTTCTAGAAGCTTTGCATGCATCAGAGGTCAAAATCATCTTCATTTATCTTTTTCTGGGCTTTGGTGAAGTCACAGCCCTGTCTTGGCTCTCTTCCTCTTTTTGTTAAGTAACATTTCTTCTGCTTGGCTGCACCTTGTAAGCAAAAGGTTTCAGCAGCAGGTGGGTGGGGCTCCCGCACGCACAGCCAAAGCTGTGACCTCAGTTTTAAAGTTGCATGATTGTTTTTTCCATTTGTACTAGGCCTGCTGACTTGAAAGAAAAGCAATGACACTTTTATAGTGTCATTATGTGACGAGAAGTTTTAAACTTGCTTGATGAAACGTGAGCTCAGTCTCTATGACACCAATGTTTCTAGCATACCCTGCACCCTGTCCTCTGATGATTTCAGACTCATCCACACTTGCATAATGCTTGGTGTCTCAGATCCATGTGCATTACTCTTTGCAAATACAACAAAATACAATGCAAGACAATACATACAAATTTGGGAGTAATGGGTAAATATTGCCCAGTTTGGTACGTGAAATTAGGAAACTGAGGCATGTTAGTGTTAAGGAACAAGTACAGTTTGTCATTACTGATGGGGAAACTAATCACACAGGCCTACCTACAGTTGCAACCCATTAGCAACCTTGGGTTGCTAGGTAGTTGCTGGGTGAAATCAAATCTTCTTGTCATTACTTTGGTTGCTAACAGATTGTCGTAGTTTGCATCAAAGACACCTGCAACTGGAACTGAAGAGCATTCAAAGTTAAAGTTGTATCTTCCAAAACATGTTGGTTACAGTGGTAAGTCCCAACTTTAACTCGGCAGGTAAACGTTGCAAGTTTGCATTGCACATTTCAGTCTAACTACCAGTTGGAGAGTAGTTGGCACATGTTTGCAGACAAGTTGGCATCTTCCATGCAAACTACAGACAACCTGATGGTAGCAGCTAAAGCAATTGCAAGGAGGTTGTCAGCAGCACCATAATACCTATTTGTGACCAGCAACTTCAGCAACCAATCACCAAACGGTCGCTGAATACTACTTTTTCCTTAGCAACAGGCAGTTACCATGGAGTCAATCTAGGCCTATATAACTGGGGCCCAAGTTGACCTAGTGACAGTAGGTACAAGTTAAACAATAATCATGTTAAAACTGTTTTCAAACATTAAAAGTAGAATAGGTCTCCTTTTACTATTTAGTTCAACCTTGGTTAGTTCAAGTTCAACCTTGCCACAAGAATTTATCTTACTGTACAGAATACTCCAGCAGGGCATACAGTACATTTGTTTTTTATCTCCCAACTCACAGCTGAAAAGGAAGGGCTGAGTTCATGTCGATAAAATGGAGCTCATTCTCCATTGATGAGCTCAGAAAGCTACAGCCCCCAGTAAAGCCCTAGTTCATGCACTATACATGTCTCCAGCATAGTGAATCTAATATTGACTGACATTTGCAGTATGGCGCGGTGATCTCGCTATGCTATGGCTCTGGTTGGTGTGTTTTTATAGATGTGAAATAAGCCTCCCAGCCTTTTACCTAGCAGTGGTGTATGTCCTTAATTGAGAGACAGGAGAAGATGTTTGCGCTACATGCTCTTTCTCTCCCTTTCTTCACATTCTCTCACACACAGCTCCATCTCAGCAGTGTTTCTTCAATATCAAACACGTTGCCCACCCCACAGGTCTCTCATTTCTTTGCTTCGTCTGGACACTTTTATCCCCAACATTTTTTTTATGCCACGAAGCTTCTACACACAGTGTTGGATTGATTAGGGGTCTTTGCGCAGAAGAAATAAGAAAGAGATGTGATGATTTAGCAAGAGGGGACAATGTAAAGACACAAAGCTAAGAGAAGGATAGACTGAAAAACGACAAATGTGGGGAATTTATGCACAAAACGGCAACTCACACAGTTGGGAAACAGACTGATGATGCATTAGTTGAAAGGCGGTAAATGAGGCTTGCTTGACAAATGTATATGTAAGGCGGTGTAAATGCGCATGCTTTTGGACTGCATGAGGCCGAGATTTGCATATTCATTTGAATGAGCGATATCAGCGATATACACGTGATATGTTAGCATAAAAGCACAGGTGGAAGGAAATGCACACAGCTTGCATTTTGTATTTGATGATCTGTTGCAACTGTTAGATCTTAACACTTTATAGCCTCATGAGTAATAAGGTAGGAGATCTGAGCACATGCAGCAAATGAATGTTTGTGTCTTGAATGTGCTTTTCCTCCCCGGGTGTAATTGATACACATACATTCTCGGTGGCATCCAGCGCTGTGGGTCTCTTGTATTACCTCATTTGTGGTATTTGCAGCCAGTCAGATGCCTACTTGTGTGATGTAGATCCGGTAATTGGCAGCACTGTCCAAGTGCCTGTTAAGACTGTAAGAGTGTGAACAATTTGCTCTTCTTTGTCTTTTTTAAGACACCGGAACACAATTAATAGGGTCACACTGTCACATGTGCCAGTACAGCACGCTTATTATGTGCTCAAGTCCAGATGTCAAACAGAGCCGTATGATTCAACCATATGTCAGCAGAGGTTGGGGAAATGTATGTTGTAAATGTAATGTGTTCTATATGGAGCAGTGCTGATTATTTCACCTGGTTTCTATATTAAATACATTTCTCAGTACCACTGGGAGAAATAAAAAAAAAAACAAATGACGAAAGTCGAGTTTCTGTGGCTTCATTTATGAAACTAAGCCGGCTTGTTTCAGACAGTGGATAAAAATGATTGGCGGCACCAAACTGCAAGATTAAAAAAAACCCACATATTTCAGATCATGCTAAGCAACTCTTTCAAAGTCCAATTAAATAAATTAGGAGCCAGAAGTAAGCAGTAATAGGTCCCCTGCATAATTCAACTTTAACACTAGTTCCACCAAGGGGGTCATTTTTACCACTTGGCATTTTAAAAATTATGAAACACTGTTAAATTAAAACCTCATCATCATCATATTTCATGACTTTTCATGAGAGGAGCTGCAGGCCTACAAGTACAGTACAAAATGTTTCTTAAAATCTTGGATTCCATTACATTGCGGGACAAAGATGCTCAAAGGAAGCCACTGTTAAAGGTGATAGCAACTGGACATATACTGGTAGTTTGTATGCATATGCTGTGCTTTGAAAAAATATTTGCAATGTCCTTTCTTTTTCTTTTTTTTGCACATTTGTCACACTTAAATGTTTCAAATCATTAAAAAAAATCAATATTAGACAAAGATAACGTGCAAATATAAAATTCAGTTTTTAAGTGACTTAAGGGAGAAAAAGTTTTCCAAACCTACTGGGCCTCTACATGAAAAAGTAACTATACATCTAACGGATGTCTATTTTCTATGATCATCCTTTCACAGGCTAATGATGTATTTGAACAAATATTATATAAAAACAGTCACAACCAACGCAAATGTTACAGGACATGCCATTTATACAAATCTATTTTTACATGGGAGTTCAGGCTTTTACACCAAATTCTCACATATTACATCATCCCCTCAGGACACCCGACTGCAACATGTTCCCACGCATATGAAGCTGACCTTATTGCTGACCTCGAGTCTTTTGTTTTGCTGTCAACTTCAATGAGTGACCTCTCATATCAAGCTTTGGGAGACACTGGACAGATTAAGGTTCACTCTTTTTTTATTATTATTATTATTATTCAATACTATGCTTTCACAGTCATCAAGGTTTTCTTTATTTTCAGCTTACCATCAGCAGTTCAATGCTGCACTCTCTGATTGTATTAACATTTTAAATTGATAACGTGCATTACTCAGCAATGTAAAAAAAATGAAGTGACTTTGCCATCAAATGAAATGAAATGTATTTTTTCATATAACATTTTATGGTGTTACTGTCTACCGCCATTATGTGTAGAGTGTGCTGAATTGTTTGATACACCTACCTCTACTGTCACACAGTGTTAAGGTAAGTGCACAATGTGTTTGATGTGTTTTTTTTTCTTCCTGGCACACCTACTAACTTACTCACTTGGTGTTTGAACACACACTTAAGTGCTCAAAGTGTGGGTATTCTGACAGATCTTGCGTGACCCCCTTCTTCTCACACCTGCCCTTTAGATGTCCAACAGTTTCAGGCTCTTGGTAAGTCCTATGACTACTGTTCTTTTCGCAGGTTTTTAAGCCTCTACGTTCTGGAAACATTTTGTACTAATGGATTTACAGTGTATCTGCCGCATGAGCGCCTGTAACTGGAGCAGTGGTGGAAAAAGTGCTCCTATCATCCCATCATGGCACAGAAGCTTTATCAACTGAATGCACATCAAAGATCAAAATAAAGGTTAGTTAGATGTGTAAAGCAGCATAACATGGAATTAGCCAAGTAAAGAATCATGGAGTTGTAGGTGGGTAAAGAATTTGGGTAAATGCACTTGGTTACATTGTAACACGAAACTGGAGAAACTGGCTCAAGTACAGCTATGTATAAATGTCAAGTGAAACCAATTTATAACATCTAGACAACAACGCTGACCTCAGTAGCACAAAGAGCAATTTGCATGAGCTCAACATGCTGGTAAACATGACAGCTGTCGGCAGCGGCTTATGTTAGAGTAATTATACAAAAGACATAAAACTACAATGAGAGAAAATCCTTCCACAGTTAATTACATCTATTCAAAACTCTTTCTTTGGTGACCTTTCCTCACAGGGGTAATGACACACAGCTCTGCTCTCTCCACAAAGTTTATCTTCCTATCAAGAGAGCATTTCCATTTAATTCCACTTCTTTCCCACTCTAACCTTTGATACAGTGGTTCAGTATGCAAATCATCATCTTCATATTGTTAGTGAGGTGAATTAGCATCTGCTTTTTTGCCATATTATCTCACTTTGGGTTTACATAAACGTTCATTGTCAGTGTAGCAGCAGCTCTTTTGAATTATGCATGAGGTTTCTCCCTCGGCTGAATCCGAGAACTCTAGATCAGCATATTTTAGATATTCAACCATTTCTCTCAGTACGTTTGGCATTAATATGTAACCCCTGTCTGAAGCTGTGATAGTAGCACCTTTAGGATGCGCGCGGGCCCCACTCCCCCTTAACACGGCTGAACAAATGTGAAAAATACATGAGATACACTTGCATGTGTTTGTCAAAACAAATGTTTTAACACTGTGCATCTTTGTGGTTTTAGAAAAAGCAGATGGCATTCTGCAGTGTCATTTGTCTCTTAAAAAGACCGGTCTTTGCTGAATGCAACCCTGGAATCCTTGAATGTCTTTAATGTCTTGGCTTTCTAGTGCTCTTGCCCTTTGGACATGGGGAGAGGGGCCATCTGGGGCCTCCTTCCTTCCTTCCTTCCTTCCTTCCTGTTCTGGGATGTCCAGCCTCAGGTCTTCTAAGCTCCTGGTGGACTGTGGGTGGTCTGGGCCCCTTGAGTCTACCTCTGGATCCTGGAGGGGCATTGTTGCCGCTTCACGCCCTCATTATTGTGTGCTTTTCATGAGAAGGACACATACAGTACACACAACACAACAAAGCACCACAGGGCTGTCTGTGTATCTGAGTTTCATACCTTTTTAATGTGTGTGTTTCTACATGTAAAAAAATCTTTGTGGTCTTTGTCCTCCACGCCTGGGACCTCTTCTAGAGGCCTGGGAGCTTGAGGGTCCTGCGCAGTATCTTAGCTGTTCCCAGGACTGCACTCTTCTGGACAGAGATGCCACATGTCCTTCCTTTCGTTGCTGGAGCTCCTCTCCTAGTTTGGGGGTCACTGACCCAAATGTTCCGATTACCACGAGGACCACTGTTACTGTCATCTTACACATCTTTTCCAGCTCTTCTCTGAGCCCCTGGTACTTACTGAGCTTCTCGCTTCACTAGGTCACTCTGCTTGTCCACTTTTTCTGTATCAGCCCCTTCTTCTATCTGCCAGTGGTATATGCTGTGCAGAGGCCTGTCCTTCCATGAATGCTCCTGTTTTCCGGGTTTCTGCTGCCTGAGATACTCACTAAGCATATGATCCTTTGTGGCTATCTTCCTGATGTATTCATGGACTTTTTTTTATTGTTTCATCCAGGATAGTGGTTCTGACATGCAATAGTCCTCAGCCTCCTTCCTTCTACTTAGCGTACAGTCTCAGGCTGCTGGAGTTGGGGTGAAATTCTCCATGCATGGTAAGGAACTTTCTTGTCTTGATGTCAGTGGCTTCCATCTCGGCCTTTGGCCAGCTTATTATCCCAGAAGGGTACCTGACAACTGTCAGGGTGTAGATTTTGATTGTCCATAACTTGTTCTTCCCATTCAGCTGACTTCTTAGGACTTGCCTTACCCTCTGTAGGTACTTGGAAGTTGCAGCTTTCCTAGCGGCCTCTCTGTGGTTCCCATTTGCCTGTGGGATTCCAAGGTATTTGTAGCTGTCCTCAGTGTCTGCAATGTTGCCTTCTGGTAGTACAATCCCCAGCTCTGACTACTTTTCCCCTCTTTGTTACCATCTGCCTACCCTTCTCCAGTCTGAATTACATTCCAATGTCATTCCTGTAGATCCTAGTGGTATGGAAACAATGTCTCTTTCACTCTTGGCATACAGCTTGATGTCATCAATGTACAGGAGGTGGCTGATGTTTGCTCCATTCCGTAGTCGGTATCCATAGCCA
>VOQJ01007113.1:1493-14611 GCA_015052665.1 Apistogramma diplotaenia
TTCCTTCCTTCTGTCTCCCCTGACCCCCCTACCCCCCATCCCCCAAATCCTGCCCCATGAATCAGTCTGGCTGGCAGTGTGCTGCTGTCAGGGAGCCGGTGAGGGTGATTTGTCATGTCGAACCGGGCCAGGATCTTGTTGGCCCAGGCTGACAACAGGAAAAGAAGGGATTCTGGAAGATTCCACCAAAGCAACAGCAGCTCCTTGCCTTCTTTTGAAACGTTTATGTTTTCGGTCATAATGGGAATTGGGGGAAGGGTGATTCTAGAAAATATCCGAACATTGCAGCCCTTGTAGATAGCTATAAACATGGACCACCATTTCTTCTTCCTTTCCGCACCACAGTGTGTGACGGCAGCTTAGTGTGTTAATCATGATTGACTCTGTGAAAAGCTTTTTTGTTTTTAACACTATAACTGCTTCCACTGCATTTAAGAACATGTATGTGCATCGAGACTGTGACATTAGCACGCTTCTAGGATAGGAAGGCGATTTCAGCCTAGATTGTGCTCATCCTTAGTATCATTCAGCTACTTGTCGAGAGAGGATCTTGTCACGTGGTTGGTTGGCTCTAACTCCACCATCTTGAACTTCTCTGAAGATCTGCAGTGAGGTGGATGGCCACTCATGGAAACTACGCCAAGCCTACTGACAGATTTAGCAACTTTTTATCCCCAAAACGCGACTAGTGAAAGATTTTGCAAATTTATGGTGACTTTTTTAAAGTTTTGGAGAAAGGCTGGAAATCTGAAATCCTCCACTGTTGTTGTGTTTTGTGTACATACAGCCTTTGTACTGCGTCCATTTTTATGCTTTGGTATTGCCCGGACCTCACCTCGACACACAGAGGGGGGCCCAATCCCCCTGGGCTTTGCTTTAGCCTTTAGCGACTTTTGGGACAATTGACATCGAGTTTTCTTATACAAAAGATGGCAACAGTGGCCCAGATAATGGAGGCGGGTTGAATGTAGAACTGTTTTTGTTAAATTAGATATTCTAACATTAAACAATATGGGACAAAATTGATTTATGTAATGTGGGTCTAGGTAAAGCACTAAAGCACCTCTCTGCACCTTAGTGATTAAGCAGAGTAGAGCCGCCATGTCAGTAGATAATGTTTTCCTCTACATGGCACTTTGATTGCTGATTGGAAGAAGATTGTGCCACGAGGAACCGTGACTGATCGGGGAGACCGAGTCTCAACCACGGCCCCTCCTCCACCTGTATTGAACTGATAGAGCTTCAAGATAGGAGTAGTATAAAGTGTTGTGTTAGCTTAGAGAGCTTGCTCTCCGAGTGAGGGAGCACTGAGAGCCTGTGATTTCCTGAACAGAAGAGCCCATGCATGTAAATGTCAAAATTTGAACACATCATGAAGTTATTTTATTTGTAGTTCTAAATATATTCAGGGTTTTTTTTTCCTCACTTTATATCTCCAAAGATGTTATTCCTCTCTCCTGCAGCCTTGATTACAATGACATGCAAATGCTCAATTATGCAAATTAGGCAATGATGTCCTATAGTGGCTTAACTTTTAGGACAGCCAATAGGTACTTTTCTTATTGAGGAGTTGCCAACAGTGCTTACTGAAGTGGCAGAGCACAACAAGGACTGCTGTGCCTAACTGCTCTTTCTGTGTTCACACAGGAAGAAACTAGCATTGATATAGCAACCACAAAGCGTGAAATGTCAATGGAATTAAGCAACTTGTAGAGAGGACAGGCAAAAGGACAATTAGGGTTGCTCAGTGGGCGTTTCTCAACTTGAAAGCATCTACCACTGAAAGTGAATGATACTGGAGGCTGACAAATAAAGAGGTTGCAAATATATTAGAGGGTTACCTATGCAACTAGTGTCCACTAATTACCAAGTGTCAGCTTCAAAGTGATGCACAATGAGAGAATCTCTTTAAAAGTGGACTTTGTGTTCCACTGTGGGCTGAGAGACTCACCGGAGAGGCAGCTGATTATCAATATAATGATAAAAAGTTTGTTGATTGTTTTCTTTACCACCACCAAGGCCAAAATATTTAACCCTCTGAGGTCTGGGTCATCACTGGTGATCATTTTTCGTCTTTTTAAGCAAACAAAATTCAATTGTTCAAACTGATGCACATCAAAAACTGTACGGTTTTCAAAAAAGTACTTTTTGCATGTCTGTAATACTTGGGGTTGAGTTGGGGTTCAAGGCTGGAATGGAGTCATAGTTCCATTTAGTGCTAATTAACAAATTTTAGCATTTTGACACTAAATTAAGAGGAAGAACAGTCTTTTATTATGGCTGGTGTCATGTTTGCATAAAGATAGAGAGGTAAACACAGGTTTATTTGGCAGGAAAAATGATGACGTTTGCAGGGAGGTTCTTGTTTCAGTCAGTCACTTCCCAGGGGTATCCTCCTCTGCTCAGTGGGCACTTTCTGTGAGCACGACAGCTCTCGGGAGGAAGTAAACAGGTGAGTTGCGAGGAAACAAGAGGCACAGGCGAATAGATTATAGGTGGAGGGCACAGCACTAACTGAGTGTAGTGTAAGATCCGGCGCTGAATGGTGGCTCTTCCTCTCCTTAAAAAGGGAAATGGACAATAGTTGATGGGAAGCAGGTGAGTTGCATTGCAGGAGCTGGAGTGAGTGCCGTCCCTGAAACACAAGATGAAGTTAATCAGTAGGCCATGAACCATGACAGCTGGAGTCTGCAATCGAAGCATAGCTGCCTCTTTCTTTAGGAGGCCACTTTAGTGTCTGTTTTGAATCCCCTCTTGTCTCTTTGGTCTTGCTTTATTGGTAATTTTTATCTTTTTGTAGTCGTTTTGCTTGTGAATGACTGAAGCCCTGAAGCCTTGGGTGTCTGGGCCCGTGCCCAGTCGGCTCATTCAGTATTCCATTCATGTATGGTGTAATCATACAACATGAGATGCTTTATTTCACAGTTTAAAAAAAGCTAGACAGAAAAAATAATAACTGAATTCTGTGAGGCTTTTGTGAACTTCTGCAATATTAAAGATTAAATTGACATTTAATATGAACATCAAAGCACAAGTTTTAAAACTACGAGCAGACATAAGCTTCCCCGTGCAGTGTGTGTGTGTGTGTGTTTTATATAGTATCATACCAACATCCGTGTTCAGTTAACTGGCCTGCTTTGATCCCTCTGCTGCAGTGGGGTTAATCAGAGGATTGCTTTGCAGCACATCAGCCAATGAAGGGGAAGTAGTGGCGCCAGGAGCCAATGAGCACTGTTGTTTGTATGTTCATGCTGGCGGGCTGGTTGTATCCAGCTGTCTAACACATGCAGAACATGTGGTTTGGCTCTGCATGCTTATTATATGTGTGTGTGTGTATCCACATACTGTACATGTTTGGGTTTGTATGGAGTCGGTGCCAAATCCAGCGTGGCACCGCCTGGTTCTGGTGCTAGTTTACGCTCACTTTTTTTTCTCCATCACTCTCCTTCTCGTCCCAACTTATCGTCTCTCGCTTTCCGGCTCTCTCTCCTGGTTCCCGGGGCTATTGCCATGGCAACAGGAACGCATTGCCGGCCAGGAAATTTCTGGATCACAAGCGGTTACTCCAGTTCAGCACTGCGGGGTCCAGTCAGACACTTTAGTCCTGGTCTCTGTTTGTGTTTTTTCCATGGGATTATCACCGGATAATCAGACAATACAGATTAGCCCAGCAGATCTACTGCTGGCTGCTTGACATTCATTCACCCTTTTTTCTTTACTTCCTTTACTCTCCCTTTTCACCTCTCTCCATGACCAATACCAGTCATCTCTAATGATTCTCATCTTCCTCACCCCTTCACCTCTGTTTTCCTTCATTCTTCTCATTCTCTTGATCATTTCTTTTACTATTTATCCTCTTTTTGTCTCTTCCATCCAATCTCTTTACCACGGCCCTTCTCATCCCTCCTCATCCTTCCTCTCACCCTGTTCTGCTGTCCTTTCATCTCTGTGGTATCCATTCTTTTATCCCTCCCTCTGCTTCCCCTCCTGATCTCTCTGTGTGCCTCTCATTCTGTCCTCCTTCCCTCTTCTCGCCTCGTTTGCCTTTTCCAGTTTGACTTCCCTTTGCACTCTTTCCCTTGTCTTTTCCTCCTCTATCCTCACTCCATCTCTCATTCATCAAATCCTCTTTCAGCCCTTGAGGGAGTAGAAAGTCCCCTTCACAGGCGTCTTCCTAATCACTCTTGATCTCGAGACTTTTATTGTTGTCACTATCATCTTTTTTTCCATTTTTTTCTTTTCACCTTCACCCACCATGCCCTCATCCTGGGCCCCCTCTGTATGCTACTATGGTTGCGAAGCTGGGTGCCAGCACAGAGTGGGGTGGGGGATGGTGCAGGCTGGGTTCAATTTATTGCGGTTCTAGATCAAGGCTTTACGTTCTGTTCATTCATTGTTTCATTAATAAGGTCCTTAAGCTTACTTTGCATGCACAGAAATCAAATTATACTGGTACTGGACTGATTTGTAGTAGACATTCTTTCTTTGTTATAGTTTCCTTGGGTTTACTTTTGGTAATTTGGCTTACAAAGTTGTTTGAAACAGTAAAAATCAATAAAAAACGATAAATAGAACCCCATGGGTACTGGGGAGGGACAGTTTTCCAACAATTTTCTTTTGGTAATGAGCATTGATTAGTGACCGCAACCAAGACTGAAGAGAAGCCGACACTTACATTGTGTCCTCTACTTTACTTAACTGGCTCCACTGGAGGGAAAACTGTTTCACAAATTGTGGTTTACACGTGTAACACGGAAGGACCGGTTCAAATAAACTGTGTGAACTAATTGTCTTGTTAGCAAACACATTAATAAGCTAACAAACTTGCTAACTGACTTGAGTAATCTCGTTCAACCAAAGTACTTCTGTCTTGAATAAATGGTGTAATATGGAGACTACTGATGCCCGGTGGAGAAAACAGGAAGTTAGACAGGGGAGCTGCTGTGTTGTTCTAATGCAAGCATGGGTGCATTATTTTAGCTTGCTGTTTGTAGCAGTTCAAAAGCTAGCCTAGTTACTAGCAGTTGCTAAGATTTGTTGCACTCACACACTTTTTATTGATGCGCAATTAAACAGTCTGAGGTCCAGTCTATGGTCTAAGTCATCTTTGGTGGCAGCCCCAACCCAAGCCCTAAACACTGTGTTTTAACCCTCCCGATTACGAGACCTAGGAGTACATTTTTAAAAACAAAAATGACTCTGAAAGGACAGGGTTAGTGTAACGTCATCAAGATTCTTTCTCCCATATTCTAAGATGATTTGCAAAGTTTAGTAATACATGTTTTTAAACATAATTCAATGAACAGTTGATGGATTGTAAGCATTCAGGAGCTGTTTATAATAGCTGATCTCTTCACCGGGGGGAACTTTGAGAACTTACCTTGAATCAGGTTTGAAATTTAGACAAAGTGAACAAACTGGACTTCTTGACCTTGTTTGGTGCCTTTTGGAGAATTTTAATGATATTATTTGACAAATAACGTGACAAATAATACGGTACTGTCGATCCAAGAAGTTTATTCTAGTACAACTTTAGTCTGTTAGCACTAATTAGCAGATATGTATCTGTGTATTGCACCTGTGCAGTTTTTGAAGAGAGCATACTAACTGAGCTTGCCCATGTTCAGCCTAATTTCCAAATATGGTCACTTCAAAGATGGCAGTCATCCATTTCCTTCACTGCTTATCCAGGTCAGCATTGTGGATGGGCTGGAACGTATCCCAGCTGACAGTCTATACTTAAAGTTAGTTTTTATTAACGTTTAAATCACATAGCTTTAATACACCCTGTGCAAGTCTTAAATTGCTATACAGCTTTTATTTGTATCATCTCTCATAAACATTTCATGTCTGAAATGTTAAAAAATAATATTTTATGCAGCGAATCTGGCAAAGCAGCTTAGTGCAGGACTGGACTATCGACCCAAGACAGACAGTAGCTGCAGATACAGGTACAATAAGACTATTGTTCTCCATGTAACTCTACCACACACACACGCACACACACACACACACACACACACACACACACACACACACACAAGCATGCATGCACGCACGCACTCAATGAATCAGTCCAAAGCTTTCTATTGGTTAATGCATGTGAATAGGCCAGATACAAAGGCACATTTAATAGGTTGGCAATTCAGAGAGAAGCAGAGTAAATGAAAGAGTGCAGTTGTGTGCCTGGTTTCAAAGATCTCAGTATGGTCTTCAAGCTGCACACATATCAGCTTAAAAGCCTGCTTCCATGAGTTTCACTGCTCTTAAAACTCAGCTGAGAAAGTCAGTCATTGTGGCATGCCCGACTCTGTACACATCTCTCTCTGTACATGTTGAGACGCACAACAGTAGTTTAGAACCGAAAAACGTGTTAGAGAGTAGAGAGTAGCTGTAAAACTCACCTTGTTGTCTGTCGTTTCTTATATTGATTATCTAGGTGGTGGAAAAACCCATCAAACGCCAGCTAAATACACAAAAAGTTCTTTTTGTTTAAGCTGTTTAATGCAGTTCCTCTATTGACCACTTAAGGCTGATACCAAAGGCGAGTCTGTCCCCATCAACCCCCCCAGTGTTAAAAAAAAAAATCCAAGACAACATGTTCTCAGCCTGGTACAATGTGGATGGCAAATGACAAAGCAGTAGCCTAAAGCAGCGAGCCTGAAAATCATAGCTACTTCTTTTACATACAAATAATCACGTCTTGTTGTTAATATACGGTACTAGTCAAAGGTTTGGAGACAGTGTCCAGATTTTTGGCTGGTACTCTACATATGCTATGGTCATTATAGTAAGATATACTGTTCATGTTAAAAAAACTATCCCATGTATTTAAACATAAAGTTCTTTGTTGAAAAGCTGTTTTAAATTACTGGCATAGTTAAATCATCACCATTGTTAGCTGGTTAGTTGCCATCTTTCATGTGTATGGTTTGCTGTGCCACAGGGAGCATTTCCTGTGCTTCTTCAGCACATGAAGGTGGATGCTGCAGCTGGAAGACAGCCCTGTCATGTATGCCTTTGAAGGGGAAACATCAACCTTTGCTTGTGCTCGTTTTTTCCTTCTCTTTAACGATCGTACTCGATGTATAACTTTCTCTGAGGGTTAACCTATAGTAGTGAATAAAGGCGCGGCCGCTGACACTGCATGATATTACTTCATTACAAGCCCCAGTGGACGCACTGTTCTCACCACCTATCACTCCTCTTCTCTACATGATTGTCTCCGTTCTTAAATTTTCACCACGTTTAACGTTTGAGCATTTTTCAAGTGCAACCGTGAAAGTAATTATCCACGGGAAGGCTTTTGTCCACATGTTTTGGAAATTCACAGCAACTGTGATTGCGAAAACGTGGCAGGTATCAGATTAGAATTTCAAAATAATAGTTCAGCTACCGCCATATCTTGTTTGGGTAATATTTGTGCAGAAAATGAGACACACAAGCTGTTAAAAAAAGACATTTACTGCCTACCTGTGTGTGTGTGTGTGTGTGTGTGTGTGTGTGTGTGTGTGTGTGTGTGTGTGTGTGTGTGTGTGTGTGTGTGAGAGATGGAGAGCTCTGGGTGTGTCGTTTAAAACAGCAGGTCAGTTTGCTTTCTCTCTCATGTCTGATATTAGAAACACGTCTTTATTCTGACCTTTTTTGAAGCATGAATGAAGGAAGAGCAGTGAGAGGCTGCAGTAAATGTGAGGCAGCTCACTGTTTCTCGTGTGTTGAGCGATTCACCACAAATTAATTCCTTCAGTACAACAACATAGCCATTATTCACTAATTAATCACATGTACACACTACATGTGTAAATAAATCTTCAAGCATACAGTTTATAGGCTTTCTACTCTGCAATTCCTTTTCTTTGCCAAGGAAAATAAATAACAGCAGTAAAATCAGCTGACGACCGTAGTTTTGTTTTGCTCCATCGTGGACGGCGCCATTCTCAAAGACGCATAAAAACTTGTAAAAAAAAATATACACTGCTCAAAAAAATAAAAAAATAATGGAACACTTTTTAATCAGAGTTTAGCTGCCAGTTAAACCTCTGGGATGTTGAGCTGGTCAGTTGAGTATCAGAGGGGATTGTTAATCATTTTCAGCTGCTTTGGTGTTAAAGAAATGAACAACAGGTGCACTAGAGGGGCAACAATGAGACAAACCTCGAAACAGGAATGGTTTTACAGTTGGAGGCCACTCACATTTCCCTCCTCATCTTTTCTGACTGTTTTTCACTGCTTTTGCATTTGGCTGGGGTCGGTGCCACTACTGGTAGCATGAGGTCATACCTGGACCCAACAGGGGCTGCAGCTAGGTGCCAATGCCAGAAGGTTTGCTTAGAGCTCAAAAAGCACGGAGGAGATTCCAGGAGACACGCAGCTCTAGGTGAGCTGGACAGAGCCGTAGAAGGTCCTTAACCCATCGGCAGGACCAGTATCTGCTCCTTTGTGCAAGGAGGAACAAAATGACCTCCTGCAGCCACTGGTGTGAATGTCTCTGAGCAAACAATCAGAAACAGACTCCATGAGGGTGGCCAGAGGAACTGACGTTCTCTAGTGGGCCCTGTGCTCACTGCCTGGCACCAAGGACCACCACTGGTGCCCTGAGCTTTTCACGGATGACAATAGGTTCACCCTGAGCACATGTGATGAACAGCAAAGGAACTGGAGAAGTTGTGGAGAACTTTATGCTGCCTGTAACATCGTTCGGCACGACCGGTTTGGTTAACTAAACTCACCAAATCTAACATGGCAATGTTATCAGTGCTGAACATCACAGCCTCACTTAGCTGTGAGTATGACTGCTGTTGTAGGTCTTCCCAATTTGACTCCTCAAATATCTCATGTCCTCTAAAAACCACCACAACCATGCTTGTCTCTGTAACTCTCATCTGCTTTCTGTTTGCTTTTCTCACTCTTTCCACCTCTGCACACATCCCTCCATAAACCCCTTCCTCCTGACCTCATCATCATGCCGTGAGACTTTTGCTGATTTGAGGTTTTTAGCTCTGTTTCTGATATTTTTAGGCTGAAAGAGAAGTTCAGATCAGAAGACCTCAACTCTGATGGACACATTTTTACATTTTAATAAAGTGTGGATGGCTTTTCAAAACACCAGTATCAATCAAAATGTCCTCTTAGCATCAGCAGTGTTATTTTTCCACAATAAAAGCCAAGTGCCAAATCACTTGTGGTAATGATGTATTGATGTTTAAATGCAACATGTAGCTGCCTCGATAACGGATTAATATTGAGCCGATCCATCAGCGAACGCTTTTATCTCGACTTTTCTTCTAATCTGCGGCCATCATTCTCCGGCTCCTCCTTTCATTTGGTCATGTCTTCTTACTTCCCTCCTTCCTTCCCTCGTTTAGTCTTCATCTCTCCATTTGTGTTCCCAGCAGTCAGACAGAAATAGCCCTGTGTGCGCCAGTAGTCAGCTGTAATAGATACACACACACACACACACAGGGTTGGACTGTCTCTGTGTGTTTTCTGTTAGAAAACTGACATTTACGCTCTGAGAAGGATGCACCAACTTCCACATCAAACTCCAAAGCTTCGGTTTGTTCTTGCTCTCTCTCACCATCTAAACTCACACACCCACATTTTATGTTAATTTTAAACACCAGAATTTTGCTATTTTGAGACACACTCCCCCCCCGGCTAAGAAGGTTGTTTTTGTATTTAAATTCTCAGGTCACATATTGTAGCTTGGTGCTTTACTTTGCACTTACATAATCTACCACCTGTCCCGTCCTTTTAAGGAAAGAAAAATCCTTCCTTTTGCTGATGCAGCTGTGGCACCAGACTCTGTGTTCCCACAGGCTTATGGTTTACTTTCTAGCAATTACTTTGTGGTAACCAATGGTTAAAAGCCTATTTTTAATTGTTTGTTAGCCTAATGTAAACCAATAAATTATTATATGCCTGTATTTCAGTGATAAGAGATAGGAATGTTTCTATTAGGGATGAGGAATGATTCTATTAAACAGTCCAATGATACTGAAGCTGCTTTCAGCATGATGTGCTATGCTATGATGAACATATATTTGTGTTTAAATAGCAACCCAGGTTTCCAGGTCTTAAAATTATTTTAAATGGCCACCAGAGGGAGACTTCTCTGATCACAAAGAGACTTGTGATTATATTGAAGTCTGTAGGATAACTGCCCACACCTCCTGTGCTCTGTGACCTCACGAAACACTTTCCCGATGGCTTGCTATTGCTCAGTCACTGGTTTCAGGTAATACTGAGTACAGGGTGAACCTCATTTAGTAAATTATGATCCCTCCTAGAGTCAAAAAGGATTAAACCAGGGTATGCTCATTGGCTAATGTCTTGCTAGTGCCTAGTTTCACACTTAGCCTGGAGCTCCTCAACCTGACTTCACAAAACAATTGGTGATGTCATGGTGACTAAATTGTTGTTTATATACAGTGTGGGCACCTGAGACTCTCAGTGTGCAGAGAAAGTGCAGAAAGACGGCTGGGGCCTGGGTGTGCAGTCTGCCATCAGTGTTGCTCCTCATTGGTTGCTTGCCAATAGCTTTAGCCAGTGTTGGCTTTAGTGTTTCATTCATTAATGACAGCTGACTGTATCAGACTGAGACTGACAAGAGGTCTGAATACTAGACTGTATTAAAAGATGTACTCATTAGGAAAGAGTAGATGCAGACTTGAGGCTTGAGGTTTGAAATGGTATTAAAGGGCCGGATGAAGTGGGGCTTGCTGGTAATCTAACTTACAGTTTGTCATAACGCTTTAGCTATGTTTTCACATTCTGTTACTGTTTTGGGTGAAATTTTCAATGTTTTAAATTGAAATCTTACAAAATATCTCATTATGAAAATTACAAACATAAATTCACATTTATTCTAATTTAAAATCCATACTTGATACAGCAGTGATGTTTTGTTGGGTTGTGAAATTTTAAAATTCATATTTCTGCTAAATCTACTAAAGTGAAAGCAATGTCTCATTTCACACAGCCACAGCATTTAGTCATTAAACCTGTGGCTTGTTTGTGTCCATCTTTCAAATTACTGCCATCTTGTGGCCTCAGTTGGGTACTGTTTCTGGAAACAGGCTTGACTCCGAACCATTGTAACCTATAGTGTTTGTTGTTTTGATAGTTTGTGCAGATAGTCTGATAGTTTGTATGTTTGAGCATCAAAATTAATTAACTAATTAATTTTATTCACAAATACAAAAACAGACTGACTTTGCCTATAATTAAGCTAAATTTAAGCTAATGATAGTAAACCCTTAGGTAAATATTGTTTTGCATAACAGACATCACCAAGTCCATATGCTGACACTACGACTTACCTCTGCTTGTCTAGCTGCTATGCTACATTTTGACATTTAGAATGTTTATTTCAGTTGTGCATTATTAAATATTTATTAATGAGCTTCCTTAATAACTACCTTATCTAGCTATGTGTAGTTGTTTACCCATCTACCATACAGGCTAAGAATTTCAAAACAATTTTCAAATGTTGGTCATGCAAGCTAAAGTAACAATATCTACACTCTGATCAAATCCTCTCTTATGAAAAACATCTGAGTTTCCTGTCACACGCTGCTGATTTGATTAAAGGTTAACTACCTACTCAACTATAAGTGAAATTATACAATATTTGAATAATTTGATTTTTATGCTTCGTGAATCAATATACAAACACCTGTGACACACATACTCACACACACACACACACACACACAAGCTCTGTTGTTGTCTGTCTTTGATAATTATGTGAGTATAGTGATGGGGTAATTTACTGCTGGGTAATTGATCTTCACAATATTCAGAGACACACAGGTCCTGGTAGCACACACTCACACACACCAGCACACAGAGAAAGAGGGAGTCAGTGAGCCGGTGGTGAATCAGTGCAGTCAGCCTGGTTTATGAGCTAAATTAGGAGTGAGATTGAGTCCCTCTCTGCTGAATTTGATGCTCTGATAGTTAAGGGACTGCTGATGTAATTGTCACGTGCAAGTAAAACACATGTGTGTAGGATGTTGGTGTGTGTGTGTTCTGTGTGCAAATGATTACATTTTTCTAATTGACTGCTTGCTAGTCCTTGTCCTGGACTGTGAATCACCTGTCACGGCACAGTGCTGTAACATGAGAGGCATTCAAAAAGTTTATGAAGGAGTGCAACACTGCGCTCATCTATCTAAACTGAAGTTACAGCTTTTCCCCTGCCTCCAAGTACCAAGGAGCTCATCAGTAACTACACTCATAAAAGTCCTGGTTCATTTTAACCTCTAAATTACTTTTTTTTTATATTTTCCGACTTCTTTCCTAGTTTTCTTTTCTTTAGAATTGGGACTGAGTGTTGGGACATGCAGATAAATGTAACTACTGGCTTTGAATATTAAATACAGTCAGTTTAAAATTTAAATGGGATTGCTTCTGCTTCTGTGTTGCATGAAATTCCTGCTCAGCACACTTTCTGCCACAAATCGATCAACCCATCACACTCGCAGTGTCACGGGTTTGCTTTCCGAACCTGAAGGTATGCAAACCATAACTTGAGACACTGAAATGTAAACCTCTCGGAGTGAGAGAACAGAAGGTGGAGCAACTGCAGCTAAACATTCAGTTTTATATGTCTATTGGCTTGTTGTCTCCATTACTCCTTTATTGGATATGATTTGTTTGTTTTTTTAACCAAGTCCTGGCTGTTTTCCAGAGCCAATTTCCAGCCTGAAAGCTGGAGATAACGCAGAAATGGGAGTTTACAGGCCAGCAGGGATGGACTAAGAGGATGATGGTGAGAGCAGAGAAAATTGGGGGGGTGGGGGGTGCAGGAGGAGGAGGAAGAAGAGGAGAGAGATAGTGTGGCAGTAGTGGAAGAAAGGAGAGGATTAGAAACAGGAGAAGAGGGTGAGGTGAGCGCAGCAGAGGATGAGACGTGAGAGAGAGGCAGCTGGAGTGGGGAATGATAGGTGAATGGAGGACCCTTGGTAGAAAAGGGAGGAGGAGGAGGAGTGGTGGTGGTGTACATTATGAGTCATACCCAGGGAGGCTGCGTGGCCGCCGGGGAAACAGCTCAGTGACAGTCCCAGGTATCAAAAGGCCTTCAGGAGCTTCTCATAATGTGTGTGGTGCCGTTA
>VOQJ01007115.1:1486-11929 GCA_015052665.1 Apistogramma diplotaenia
TCAATGGAAAAAGCAAAAAAAAAAAAAAAAAAAGACAAACAATGCTCATATCAATCACACATGTTGAGACCAATATGTTGAATGCTGTCACTTTTTAAGACCCCCGTGCACTTATTTGATTATTAATTATTTATTTATTTTTGAACACTTCTAATGGGAAGAAAAAAAGACGACAAAGAGGCTTAGAAGAAAATCCCCGAGGACAAGTGACTCAAACAAATGATCAAACACGAAAATTTTAACATGCCAATTCCTGCTTCACCCAAACCTGCTGCATTCTGAGAAGATTTGCACCACAAAAAAAGAGCAATGAGATACAAAAGAAGGAAAATAACAGTCAAATTCTGTGTAAGATTCACCTCCTTTATGGAGAACTAGAGTTATTCAAACAACAGGAAGACTGCGTTTCTGGGCACACGCGGTTTTCTTGCAGATTTGTTCAGCGGCCGCCTAATGGCTGCTGAGGGCCAGCATATGGAGACACGCCTTAGCCCTTATTGAATAATGAGGCTCTCCTCCTTTCCAGGTGTTACTGGGGCCTCTCTCCACAGCACTACCCCACCTCCTCCGAAACAAACACAGCAGCTTGGTGTGTTTAGGCTCCTTGCCTCTGATGTTTCTGCCTTTTCAGAAAGATTAACACTTATTAAACCCAGGAGCAAATTTAGTATATTTAGCCAAATCATCCAGGTACTGTATCATATGCTCTGAGGTGATTACTTGAGTGTGACTGGGAATTTAGTGCTCCTTCAGTGCTTGATTCCAGCTATCTTTATATATTCTACAACACTGAATAACAGAGTAATCCATCAGTTTAAAAAAAATGTTCCAATTTTCCAGACTAAGTGGCCTGATCTGGTCTGATCCAGTGAGTTACTTCCAGAGAGCAGCAAAGCCAGTGTGCTTGCCTTCTGTGTGTTTTGATATGCATCTGAGATTAAAGCCATTTGGGTATTAAATGTTACCCATGTGTTCTTTACCCGCAGTGACATTGTGGCTGTTTAATATTCAGCGAAAATTAAGCATATAATTATTAGCAGCACATTGTAAATCCCCACCCCTGCATTAAATCCACCATAATCCGGTTTTGTGGAAATGTGAACTGGTCCTGTGGGTTTGTTTTCCCTTCATTAAAATAAATAAATAAATAAAAAGCAGCGTTTTCTCCTTACCGGCCTGCATTTATTTATTCAAATGAAAGGTTGCGCTTGCATAGTTGACTGCTTATACCACCGACTTGAAGCTCGGCGGTCTTAACGGGGCTGTGACCGGGCACGCTTCACCTGGCGTGAGCACGCAGCTTATAAGTGAAGGGAACAGGAGGCATGAACTCCGTTTTAAAGGAACTTGAGGAAGAAAAAAAAAGGGGGTGCAGCTTTGAGGGGAAGCAGACAGGAAAACTCACGTGCATCTTGTTTTCCTTGCGGGACACAAAGAAGGAATAAAAGCCATTCAGCGTGCAGTTTTGTAATATCGCCTAAAACGAGAGGCGACAGCTCGCCTGTGCATAACTGGTAAGTGTAGCAGGAGATTTTCAACGCGGTCGGAGTAGAAGCAGCAGACACACCTGCGGCCGCATAACCTACTGATGCACCTGCGTGCAGCGTGGATTTAACAAAGTAAGGAGCTTTTTGAGACCGCACGTCTTCTGCTGCGGAGGCAAGTTAAGCAGCGACTCCCTTAAACACAGAGGAGGAGACCATTCTGTCATTTACTGTCTTACTTACTTAAAAAATAAGCGCATCTTTCCAAGAACTGTTTATTTAGCGCACAGCCAGCAGTGCTCTTATGGTGTTTATTTGTGAATGTGCTGTGTAGTGTGAGATACCCGTTTATTTTAATGCTAAACATGTATGAAATCAAGCACGTTTGTGAGAATAATTATGCTTGGGGATTATTTTAACAGTGTTTTTTTTATACTTGTCTTCTCAGAGGACACATCTTCATATAACCCTGATGCATTTTTCAGGAGGCAGCATACTGTGGGAAATGTACACTGTTGGTTAAATCAATCCCCCACCCCTCCTATCCCGTCCCCAAACACCAAAGGTACTCCATTCAAGTCCCCACACCCTTACCTGAGCACTGCGTTCAGAAGCAAAGGAGTTCAATCAGAAGCACTGCCTGCTCAGTAGACTCACTCCTCAGTCTTAAATCCATCCATACTTGGGAGCCAGGGTTTCAGCCTCAAATTCCACTGCCAGTTAAGCCAAAAGCTGCACAAAAGAGGCTAAAATGCTGTTCTTCCCTTCCTATATATCCTTTGGACCCCTGCTGCTCGGGTTCTTTTGAAATCCTTGACAACACAAACAGTCACCAAAAGCAAAACACCCAGAGGTCTTTGTCACAAACTGGCCGGGATTTGAAGGATGGAAGGTTGATCATGTCACTGCTGTATCAGTCACATTCGTGAAGATCTTCTCTCCTTCCTCCGTCAGTAAAACTCCTATGTTCTGTTGACAGGGAGCTAATTTACCCCTCTCACTTGTCGTCTCCTTCTCACGCGTGCAGCGGAAGGCTCCAGTGGAATGACTGCTCTGTCTGCTCTTGGCTGCATCCCCCCATTGAGAAGCTGTGCTGATAGTGTGAGCTTCAGTCCTCTCTCCAGCGCTCTAAGTAGAGAGTCTGTGTCAGACAGGCAGAGCGAATGTGAGTGAGCGTGCATGTGTGTGTGTATTACAATGTAGCCCAGCTGGAAAGAAAGGGAGCGGGAGAGAGAGTGAGCTGAGAGAGTCAGATCACACGTCTTAAAGCAAGACTACCCGCTTCTGCATCAAGACTTCATCGGCAAATGAGGCGTGCTTTATTAACCCACCTCTCTTTAGGTCCAAGCTTCCCGTCCACAGCACCAGGAGACGTGCAAGTTTAGCCTTCAGCTCACTTTGGATTTCTTTTGCATCCGTGTGCGCATGAATGTGAGTTTGGAGAGAGAGTGTGTCTGTTTTAGTCATCACCCTCCAGCAAATTAGGGGTGAAAGTGAAATGCTCCAAGCGCTGCACTTTTAATAGAAGGCAGGGTGCCTCATCTCAGCTCTGCAATCACCATATTAAATGTTGTGAGCTGGCTTTCCTCTTTTACCGATTTTCACAGTGATCAGCGAGGGTTTGCTTCATTCTTTTCTTTTCACCGTGAACCCTGTAGAAAATGTTTCCCACCACTGAAACAAACTTGCATCTGAAAGAGTCTCGAGTAGAACTTCTGACATTTGCTCAAAAGCTAAAACTGTTGATTTTTAAAGGAAACTCGTCTCCTCTTCTACTACTACTTCTTCTCCTTCTGTGTATGCATGCGAGTTGGCACGGGTCATGCGTGGCAGCCTGTCTTGTTTGTGTGGAGTATATTTTCCTCCAACATGCTGCGTTTCCTTCTGCAAGGATAAGCTCCCCTTTAACTCATCATAATGTTAACCAGAGATTTACAGTAGATGCCAATCCCACACACCTGCCATTACTGACTCACTCATAGTGTGATATTTCAAATCAACCGTATGCTACGCACAAGAATACTCAGAGGGGCAAAATAAACTTGCAGACAGTGAAGAGAGTGTTGCCTTCTGATTGGCTGTGATTGCCAAGCTATCATCCATACAGGGTGGACTTTTTTTTTTTTTCTTTAACTGCTGGTCAGGGTGCCATGATACAGAGCATCCTGGGCTTACTTGTGCTGCCGTGTTATCACCTCTGCTTGTTCTTTACACCCCATAGTGGGATGTGACAGCCAGATGCACGCAGCCCCGCAGAGTTAAAGTCTGCAGGAAAGGGGCTGAAGTCGAAAAACGCAGTGTGACAAAATGCTGCACGGGGATATTATTTCTGCGTGCAAACGTGTGACGTGAGTACCTGAGTGGGTGAAATAGCTGTTGAGACACCTCGTCTAAAGGTTGGGAAATGTCGCAAAGCAGACACGTTTTGTGGATGCGCTCTAAGCCATGCGCTGGTGTGTTTTTTCATAGTTCTGTAATAATCTGCTGGGAAGACAGTTATGAATAGTGGCGCTGCCATCTGGATCTGTGTTTGGTAAAGCACACCACATGTTAAGTGACCAGATTCACATTAAGGAGAAACTGCAGAGTAATTACCACGATGATTAGTGCGTCTATATTGTAAACACACACTTGCACAAAATGGCTTGATTACTAATAAACAGGCTCATTTGTACTTCTGTGTATTAGTTTATTTATTTTTTTTAGGGTTATTAATAGCACGCTTCCTCGGATTTCATTTGCTTAATGTCTTTACGATCTGTCCCACTGGACTAAATTGAAGGTGTGAAATGAAAGTCCTACAAACAAGCCTCAGCGGAGAAATTAGGACTGAAGGCATCCGGTTACTATGGCTTTCTTTTAAGCATTGTGCAACACAAGTCTCCCATTTATGGCTTTATTTTTTTCTGTTGGTGTTGTTTTGCTGTTGTCTCCTGTTTCTCATTCTGTGTCAGTCTGAGCTGTGCTGGAAGAATGGACTGGGACAACAGAATTTCACAGTCATTCTGGATTGTTGTCGCAGCCTCATTCCTTCCTGTCTCCCTTCTCAGGGGTTTCCATCATTTCCAAACAGCTGTCGCTGCACTCCATGCCAAGACCAAACCACAACCGACCAATCACTGGCCAACTCTGTGTTTGGATCTGGGCAGACCTGTTAAACACCAGCATTTGCCAGTATCCCTCTCTCAATCCTCTTCTTTCTTTTTTTTTTACTCTGTCATTCTCTTTATGTTTTTTTCCCTCTAGCTAATAAAACGCTTCCTTTCACATCAGCCAACAAGCTTCAATATGTACCCGCCAGCTGTACCACACCCCCCACCCCAGAAGCTTTCTGCTTCCCTTTATTAAATGAGCCTCGTGCTCTTCATCATTTCAGACTAGAAAAACAAAGGATTCCTTCATATGATGTGAGACGTCACTGTGTTAGTAAACCTTTTCTCCAGAGTTATTCTAGAGTGACACAGAGTCAGAGAAATAAAAGAGCAAAAAAAAAAAAAAGAAGTGAAGATTAAAGCAAGCGGGAAAATTCATTGGAGGAACTATGCCGCAGCACTCTTGTTCACTGATGGATGGTAATGGGAAAGAAATGATTAATGAAATAAAGAAACCTGATATGCAGTAATAATTTATTTCACATTTATCAGAGCGTGCTTTGTGTCCTCGTCCTCACATGGGCACCTCGCTGTAACAGTAAAGTGTACAACCTTCAGGTTAGTGGACGTACAGTTTTCCAAACATAAGCCTTTGAAGCATTAAGTTTATCCTGTTTCTCCTGCGTCAGCAGGACCTGTGAGAAGAAAACACCAAAATCTAAGTATGAACTCTGACAGGAAGAGAGATGCTGGTCCACACAAGCAAGTTATTCCACAGCTACAAAGATAAATGATTTTTGTGTCATGTCCCTAATTATGTTCTCGTTTTCATTACGTGGCAAATTCCAGTCTGTTAGTCATTGACACGTTTTTAAATCTGTAAAATTGAGCCATTTTTATTGACTGGTCATTCCTGATTCAGTAGCAGATGCACGCACCCGTATGTCATAAGGAGGAGGTTATGTAAACATCGGGGTATATTAACGCATGAGACTCTGAAGTAAATAACCATCATCTGTCCAATTCATTTCTATTTTGGGCTGTTTGCCTGACACCCGTACTCCTGCCTATCTGCTTGTTAGAAATCTTTTGATTTCGCCAGCTGTAGCAGCTTTTGTATTTCCAGCGGTGAGAGTAGTAATTTTCCACGCCCAAAAGGCAATGGGTCACTTCAGGATCAAGACCAATTTTTTTTTTTCAATCTCCACAGTTTGAGACCATCAGTTTGGAGTTCCTGAGGTGCTGACAACCAGCATGCCATCATATGCTGGCATGAGAGGGGTTTTTTTTCTTTTTCTTTTTTTGGGGTGGGGGGGGGGGGGTCACAGTGTCACAACATTTGCATCTCTGCGCTTTCACTAAAATTGGCAGGGGGAGATGCGGCGCACAGAGACATGATTACAGGGCTGATCAGTGACACTTCCAGGCATGTCCAAAAGCACCGTATTGAAGATGAGATTAGACTAATTAAAGGTTTAAGGTTAAGATTTTTTAGATTTTTAGTAGCCTGTTCCTGGAGATTCTTCATCAGAGATCTTAGCTGCCTATTGTGTGCATAATTTAGCATTTGTGTCCACAATTTTAATAATCCTTCCCGTGAAAAGAAGAAGCTTGACTTTTGGGCCACATGGCCTCTGTCATCAAACAAGCCAATCAGCTTTCAATCCATTCTTCTGACTTTACTCTACCAGCTCCTGTTATTTGTCTAATTTACTTTTAAAATCTGAGCCTCTTCAATCTGATCCTCCAAAGGCACTCTACTACAATATGAACCCCGCAGGACAGCAGACCTCACTGATTGTGTGGTATCAGAGAACCTGCACAGATTCTTGCCTTTGTTGAAGGGATGTGCGCTGGCACCTCACTCAGTTGTGGTACTGGTACAAGCCTGTGCTCCATATTTCGGGCCCTGGGTTTGGTTGCTGGATGTATTTATGCAGCTGCCCTGCTGTTTAATATGTACACAAAACTTTAAAATCTGATCAAATGCTTCAACATGACCTCATTTGGATTCTGTGCGGTTTAACTAATGATCTAATGAGGGGTCTGATTCATTTCTACTTGACTTTGAGACTTTAAAGGAGAGTCAAGCATCCCTGTCAAGTGATTGATCCCCTATCTCTGTAAAATTGACACTGCACTTTGGATTTGTTTATGTTTCTGCTCCAGATCTTCCACAGTTTTGTATTTGTATGCTGCTGCTCGGCTAAATAATCCATAGTCAAATTCCCTTAAACTGGCACGGCGGTCATTAATCACTGGTGACTGGTTAGTTTCGTTCCCCGTAGCTCCTTGTAGGTGTGAGAAAGCAGACATCAAAGATAATGATATTGGTAAAAGAAAAATTAACTTGTATTAATATAAATAACTTTATAGCCAAAGCTTATTCAGCACCATTTTTACATACGTGTTGCAAAATGCTAGAAACATCAGACTACATAAAGAAATGATCTGCATACTCAGAAAACCTCAGTGAATAATTTCAGCAAAGTTTCCTGTTTCTTTCACAATAAAAAAGTTTTCTTGCTTTGGTTTTTAAATTGTTGTACAAATGAAAGTTAATGCTGTTATTAAAATTGTACAGATCATTGATTGCAATGATTTCTACGCAATTAACCTCAAATTCCCTTTTAAATAATTTCAGTTAGTGCCGCCGTGGTCAAACTTCTGGGGAGTATTACTCCCCACATGCTGTATTCAATCATATACTACAGGTAGAAGTGAAAATAATAATAAGAGTTTTGTGTTTTGAAGTAGGTCAGAAAATCTGGGCTGGTAATGCACTGGGACTCACCAGGTCTCAGCTGGATACAGTTTCCTTCTCTTGCTGTTTCAGGATGGAGGAGTAATTGAACACTAGATGCCTCTACTCCCGGAGACGACGGCGGCCATGGAAATGTCCCCTCACAGACCAATAAAAATGTCCTCTCCCTCTTGCTGTAATTGGACCAGGGACGGTGGGGTTGGGCTTTGGCCCAAAGAGACCACCTGTGGAAATGCTTTGCTCAATACACCACTATTAAGCTGATGAGGCAGGGGAGTCACAGGGAGGAAAAAAAGCATTGCAAAAAAAGAATGATGCTCAGAACAAAGAGACAAAATAACTGCAACAAAACGGAAAGGTTTCAGAAATGCTTGGTGCTTATTCAAAGTGACAGCTGTCAGAGTCCCACAAAACTACCGAGTGGACTGAAATGAATCTATCTGCCAGTACAGATAGTGATTATGTTGTGACAAGAGCTATCAGCCAGATCTGAATCCAATTTCCAAATTAAAATGAAAAATGAAATTAAAACAGACTTGAATGCAACAAGTGGGAATTATTTTTTGAAAAGAAATAAACTTTCCAGTGAAAGTATTGCATAAAAGAAAAAATTTTTTTTTTTCCTGCCAGATAATTTTTGGGTTTTATCGTCACGCTCTTTGTTCAGCAGTGACACAACATGTTCAGCTTTTTCAGTTACCTTTAGTTGCTAAAACTAACCATGAACTTAACTGCTTTAAAAACATCACAAATCATCACACTATACTGGGGATTTAATTGCTACATGCACCACAATTCTGCTTTACCATACATGTCAAATATTATCGATCTACTGTAGACTATGCTCGCCATTCACACCTACTGTATGGGCAATTCAGAGTGAGTGACCAACTAACCTAACCCCAGTAAGTGCATGACTTTGGACTGTGGGAGGAAACCAGAGTACCTCGAGGCAACCCAGGCATCATGGGGAGAACATGCAAACTCCACACAGAGAGAATTGCCCACAGGTGTGAATGGTTGTCTGTTTCTCTGTTGCAAGATAAAATCGTAGCTTTTCTCATCCACATGCAAACACGGCGTTGGCTAACACACATTTACATGTGGCTGAAAAGCCGAAACACGTAACAAACGGTTTGCCAAAATATCATGTATGTGTGGGGCCACCTATTGGCAAGTAGGAGATGTTATCAATGCCCTAACTTTAACCAGTAGGTTTAAGTTTAACAGCTAAAGTAGAAGGTAGCGGTGGACACCTATTGGCAATATGGAAGGGATGATAATAAGCATTATGTTAATTCAGCAGCTGGAGGATAACTTAGTCTTTTTTGCTTTTATTCAGTTTTCTTCTTTCTTAGTTTGATAAAAATAAAAATAAAATAAAAAAGCTGCCTGGTCACTAAGAAGGCTCTAAAACAGGAAGTTCGTTTTGCAGTAAACACAATTAATTCATTGTTGGTGTAAAAACCCTGATTAGTGTGGCCTTGAAGGTCATGTCTTCCTATCTGTACTGTAAGCTCCTCTGCCAGGATTTTCCTTTTTAAATTTAGAAGCAAAGCTAAAACTGATGTGAGCGGTGCCTTAGAGGAATTCCACGTTACTCAGATGTTCTGTCTGTCTGCTACTGTATTCATCTGGACTCAGTGTTACAGTGTGATCCCTTTCAGTTACAGTCACTCAGGTCACACATGGATCACAGCCAGGAGAAAAATTCAATGCTGTGCACATCAGGCTGATGAAGGTGTGGAAGAACAGACCGAGATAAGAGAAAGTGCAGAGAGGAAGAAACAAGAGATAGAGAGAAGCTGCAGGCAGGCAGGCAGACCGAGTAAAAACGCTAAGGCATTCACACTCAAACCCCATTTAAACATTCATCTGGCTTCTCTCTTCTCCTGCATTCATGCTGCACAGCCAATTCCGGGGCGATAAGCCAGCTGTGTGCTTCTCAAGGTAAGAGAGTGAATAGAGCAGTACAATCTTTGGCTGATGCTGAGGAGGGACAGAGCCTACACACTGACCTTCCACATACCAGCTTTACTTCAGCAGTAGAGGAGGGTTTCATAAACGGATTATTCCACTCAGTCACCTTTGACCTGTCTGGCTGCCTTCCATAACGGCTCAAGCCACCTGTCCGTCAGTCAAAGAGAAACAGAAAGAGAGGGAGATAAGAGGGGAGATGGTTTGAACCTGTGGGAAGGGATTAAACCCTCTTTTGCTTGGCTGTGGAGAGACGGAGGGGGGGAGGAAAGGGAGCGATCCGCAACTGAGTTGTCAGAAACTGCAGCTGCCACCGTCTGTGCCGGTGACTCAGTGGGTCAGGGTAATATGGAGGAACCGAAGTGACCTTTTTCATCAACTGTGAGACAAGGCTGTTCAACATTTTCTCTCTGCTGACAATTATAATCGATCAAAAGTGGCAGAGCAGCCCGAGGAGAGCCACTGAACGCCAAACATCCCCACTTCCACCCACAAAGAATTGCCAATCCAATGTGATTCACATGAGCCGCAAAGGAACTTCCAAATCTTCATTGAAAGATACTAAGGATGACTCAGCCATATTTAAAAGCATTGTTATAGTGCACGGATTTAGTGACTGACTCACTGGCTCTGCATAATGGCTGCTATTTAACTCAAAAACTGAGTATAACCTGGAGAAGAATTACAAAAAACATACTTTCTCTTTATTTCTGCTTAAATGAGAAGGCTGGAAAGAAGAGTGCAAATCCACTGTAGTATGCCACATGGAAATGAACTTAAGTTTTACACACTAAATGTTAAAAATATGGCTCGTGTCCTGAACACTTTGTATTCCTGAGGACCACAGCTGGCTGTGACTGACAGTTGATGTTTTGGATGACGGTGAGCCAGTGAGCTGTAACAACTCACTCCAACAAAACAAAATCTCCTACAAGTCTCAAAGGAAAGCTCTTTGAGGGAGGCATCCAATTCCACCTTCCTTTCAGCAATCATCCACCAGGCACGCAGGAATAAAAGAAGCAGGACTGAGAGGGCAGGAAAGTAAAGGAGATTGAGTCGTACAGAGGAGAGATGAGGGTGCAGAAGAAGGAAGCAGGCTGGAATGAATGCATGAAGTATTGTAAGC